>JAPMOQ010054010.1:0-17409 GCA_026543055.1 Argiope trifasciata | reverse complement strand
AGCTAAATGCGTTCATATTTACTTTTTATAAGCGGACTTTTGCTAGTAAAGGCTGAAGGAAGGAGAAAATACTCCTCTGAAGTTGCAAACTATTTTCAGCCGTCTGTTTTTTTTTTTCTTTTTATTACATGAAAGATTGCAAGAGCTCGAAGAACGGATCTGTACATCATCTCATCTACATTAAGGTTAAAACACATTTTATTCCGCATGCTTAACATATGTAATGCAATATTACATAATTTACATCTTAAACACATATTTTTTTCATACATGTTACAGGAATTTCTTTAAAATAATAACTATACAAAATATATATATATATTTTAAAAATGACAAGAAAATATAAGCATCGAATGCAAATGCAATATAGAATAATTATTGCATTTGTTTGAAATAAAAAATATAACAGCATATAATAGACATTTTTTGAAAATGTTATGTTCATTTATCTTTTGCTTGAAAACAATTATATGATTTTAAAAAAATTCGTGTAATATAGTTTTTCTATTTATTTCATTTTGGTCATTGAAAAGAAATAGTTTATGTCCATCTGAAATGGTGAAACCAATGTGCTATTTCAGATATTAGACTTGGCATCTGATCAATTAGATGGAAATTTTGAATTCTGATGTCATTAATTTATTGGTTACAATAAGTGTAAATAGAAAGAAAAAATGAAATCATGAAGCTATATTGACTTACAGCACATGTTTTTTTGTGAATGTTCCTTACTTTTCAGAGTTAAGTAACTGAAAATATGAAATTTTAAAACAAATTAATAAATTAATTAGCATTGTTTACTCTTTACCTGATACAATATCGATGATAACATTATATCCATTAAATATATTTCTCCACTTAACAGACTTAACTCTGATTTGGCTAATTCTTAGCATTAACGGTGGTTTCACACGAGGTTACCTATTACGCACAATCATTGCCTCTCTACTATTGTCCCTGTATTGTCTTGGTATAAACAGTTGAGACAACGTCGTTGGGGAAATGACCAACTATTTTTCCAACGGGGCACTATTTGCCATTGTCCCGTTGTGTTCAGGTGATTAGGCGTATTTTCTAATGCACGCTATTGTTAGCCTTGTGTGAAATCAGCTTAAGAAATAAACTTCTTGATTGATGTCTCAGAATGATTGATGAAACATTTTTACATCATTGCACTGTCTTATTAATTATTAATTTTGATGAGAAAATACTTTATTAAATAATTCGGAGAATTCTATATCAGTTTCTATCATTATTATAAATGTATAAATCTTATATTTTCATGATGCATTTATAATAATTTCATCACATATGAATAGTAGATGATCTTTTTAATTTCATATAAATAAATAGAATGATCAACTTTTGATCATTCGCATGATCATGAACGAGACATCTAATTTTTTTATACGTAAATGTGCAACTGATAAAATTCCCATTTTTTTTCCAGAAAAGAAAATACGAGCCTGGAGTTATTCAATGAACACCTGAATTGTAATTTTCTTGTTTTAAAATTGAGAAGTTCAATTGTAAAACAAGAAAATTACAATTGAATTACTTGAAAATATCAATTGTTCGAAAACTAATATCTATGCAGCATTTCTCTTAAATTTTGATCATACTACAAGTTAAAGTTTAAGTAAACAGAGTTCAAAAGTAAAGTTCATTTGAAAAAAAAGCTGTTTTCCTATTGATAAAATTATGATTTTAAATTTTTTATTCATGGAGCAATTAAGAATGTAGAAGGAAAATATAAATAAAAACTTTATATTTCATCTAAGTGATTTTAAATTTGTGTTTTATCAAACCTAAATGTTAAAGGGAATATTAGCATACTTTTCTGATTACATTTTAAACCAAATAGGCTGAATAAGCTTTTCCTATTGTAGTACAATTCTACTTGTTAATACTGAATATTTTACTTCTCTTTAATTTGGTTCCAGTTCTTTTTTAGCTTTTCTGGAAGAAAAAAACACATCTTAAATTCAAAGAAACTGAAATAATAATCACCTATTCCTTTATTAACAAAAGACTTTCTTGTTCATATTACTTCTGGGAACCAAATGACTCATGAAACTATAGTATTACCGCTAGCTATGGAATCAAAAATCTGTGAATTTAGGTTGTAAAAAAAAGGAGCATATCTATTTCTAAAATGTTTCCACGTAATTAGGAAATCAACAAACAGATCTAGGAGATGAATGTTGCTTTCAAATTCCTTAATTTTTTTTCTTTGCGTACTTCAGAGGTAAAATTTATCTCCTTGGGCTCTTGGAAAATAAATAAATAGTTTTGAACCATTTGAGTAAACATGCCTGTTATTTTTTTATATTTGCTTATTTCTTAGAGCTGTGAACAATTTCATCGCATGAGATTATTTCAAAAACATATATGTGTTAGATTATTTTCAAATAAGAAAGTTTTAGAATTTTAGAATTTAGAGTTTTAGAATTTTTCTATAATTGAAATACGTCTCTCTCTCTCGCGCGCGGCCGCAGCAGGCATGCCAGGACACCTGCAAAAGCTACTTATTAATTGCGTTATGACGAACATTATACTTTGTTAAGAGCAATCAATTCTTTATTGGATTAGACGCTTATACTAGCATAATTTTTTTCCAGGATTATTTAAAATATATGTCTGTGCGTTTCCATACATATATTATGCAAATATAATTTTATGATTTTTATTTTTGTATTTTGATCATGATTTCGAATTTTTCAATTTATAATCTAAACTAGCTAGTACGTTGCGCGTTGATGTAGCAGAGGAAATAATCTTGAAAATATAATTTGGAATTTGAAATAGTGATCTTTTATAATTAGGAATTGTAGAAAGAGTGACATTAATTTTCTTTTTGACAATTACATACATTCATTAAAAAAGGACAGTGTTTGTTCTATAAACAAATATTCATATTTATATATTAGATTTTTGCATTCTTTTAGAATTATAATGCTTGGTGCTATTTCAGAATGGTAATGAAAGAAACTATTTATTGTGATTCGTTTCATATTCGTTCAGAATACTCAAGTTTAATGATAAAAATGTAATTAAAACATTTTTTTAAATTGATTAAACACAAAATACACATTTGTGTCATAATATCTTTAATACAATTGAAAAGATAATTTTTTGAAAACAAAGAAAATGCAAAATTATTTTTTTCATAATATTTTCGGAAAAAACTTGAAAAAACATTAAAATTTTATTAACTTTTTAATTAAAATTTTAATTCTATGGGATTGGCTCCCCTAACATTTTCTCGTTTACTCTTTAATAATGTTGTTACCTCTGAGAATGACTTACATAGCATTAAAGTAATATAGCTACGGAATATTAACTTCTGTCTAGAATTATGAAACTTTACTGAATCTGTTGTGTCTCCCTAGAGAGATTATAATCCTTTGTTAATAGACGCGGTAAGCAGATCCGAAAATATTTTTTACACATTACATAATTTTAAAATGCCTATACCCCATTCAGTAAGTGCAGGTATTCAAAGTTTTATCGCAATCAGATGAGAGGTGCTTAAGAGACATAGAAATAAACACTAACTTTTATTTATATAGATTAGAGAATTCTTATGTTTGCTTGTAAACAGATTTTCATTTGTATTTTTTCTTTTATTGCTTCTTGGTTTTTTTTAAAAAAAATATCCTTTTAGAATTATTACTACTTATTTTCATATTCTTGTTTGCTTACATTTTGATTTATATTTGAGCCTGTACTTCCGCCATTTGTAAATGCCTTTCTCTATAAAATGGGTTTGGTTTGTAAATATGGTGTTACACTTGTTGGCGAACAAAGCTCATTCACTTGAAGCTTAAACAAAAACAAAAAGTGTTTGCTAATATAAGAAGCATGCAAATATCCAGAGAAAATAATTTCGGAATATTTCTGTTTATTATATTTTTCTCCCTACTTTGAACGGAAACAATGCAAATAAGAATTCAACAAAGATCAGTTTGTTTCTTTGCATAAATATTGACAATAATTTTTAGTGGCACATTTTTCAATGGAAAAAATTTATCATAACTGGTTTGTTTAATGAGTATAAGTAGGATTTTTATGAGTTCAGAAACATCTGCTTATTTCACATTTTATCTTTATAATTCTTGGTAATTTTGAAATTAAAGACATCAGGAAAACAAATGCAAATGATTTTATAAAAGTATATGCATTATAATTTGAAAAAATGATGTAAATCTGTTAAAAAATTTTAATGAATAAAAATACATAGAATTAACCACAACAAAAGCATTTATTACAAAAGATGCGTAATGAAATCACATAAAGTGAATACTTATTTGCGAATGTTTATATATAAACCGACATTTATGTATATACATTATGTACATATAAAAGGAATGATTATTTAAGTTAACTATATATAAAATTTCGAAATTTATTATGCAATCAGCAGATTGATTAAAAACATATAAAGAGCATCACAAAACATAAGAAAAAGCAATGTTACATGTTATTTCGAAATATTTTTATCTTAATTTTTTTCTTTACTGAATTTAAAAATTACCGCCATTTTTTATTTCCAATCACAGTTTTTTAAAATTAAAAATTGAAAGCATGAAACCAAACAGATTCTAAACTAGACTATATTCTAACACTCATATCTTTATTATATATATATATATATATATATATATATATATATATGTAAAGTTTTAACACAATTTAATGAATTCTATTTCATTTATTTTTGATAATAGCTTAATTCTTTTATATTTTGGTTTGATTTTAAATTTAAAGTATTTATAATCTCAACAAATAGAAATTTTTAAAAACTTTTCTATAATTTTTTTGATTTTAAATTATTTTTAATATAGCCCATAAATTCTGGTTATTGATGTTTTAAATTTAAAAATTAATAATTTGAAATTAACAGCGTTGTCATACACAGATGAAGCAGGGAAGTCAGCAATAATTACAGACAATTAATAATAAACATTTACTAATAATTAATGCTTATTCATTATAACATTATAATGATATTTCTTAATCATCGGATACAAATTTGTTTAAATTCCGGACACTAGTGTTTTAATAATAAGTTAAATACTGATTATGAAATCCTATCGTTAAAAAGATGCAGAAAGTCAAACAAAATCTTTTAATTATGGGCATACTAATCGTAAAACAAATTACAATTTTAGCCAATTAGTCTTTCTATTAAATGTACCGGTATTTGAATGAACTAATTTCTTGAGAATACGTTAAATAGTAATTTAAATGACCTATTGAATAAAGTTTATTCTGAAATATGCCAAGACTTATTCATAATTTTAACCAAATACTCTGATAATTCCTTTTACTAACCTGCGGAAATGTGCTATGCACCATCAAATCATCGAATTACTCTGCAGTTATAGCCTAGAAGCTACTGCCCCGAAACCGCAGTTTTAAATATTTGCGTTACGTAGAAAACGACTTACGTTTTACGATGGTTAATTAAGAAGGAACGATTTCTAAATTCGAACGACCAAAATCTTTCTGACGTTTATTAGTTTCGCTAAGAGGGATTTTATCCCTACTGAGACCACAAGTGAAGATAGTTCGAAATTCTGATCTTTCAGATTTTCCTCTGAAACTTTTCGTATGTAAACTAACATTGGTATTGTCACCTGCGAGCAGTTGATTAAAATTATTCAAAAGAGTTATTTTTCGTCCCCCAAAATTTATCAAAAATAGAATAATGAGGCTTAATGAATATGATCAGAAATCAAATTTTAATTGGAAGTTGAGTCCGTTGGTATTCATTATGGCTGAAATTGATTCAATCTTGTTTCTAATTTTGGATTATTCTAAATGTAGTCACAAGTAAGAAATTTACTACAAATAACATTTGTAAAGGTTTAAATTATTGAGTTTAAAATTAAATTATCTTTGAAAATAATTGTTTACTCACGCAGCTCCGCATTTAGTATTTTAGTCTTAATTTCTGTCTTTTTATTATATTGTTTAAAAAAAACGAGGACATTATTATAATTGCCAAAAAAAACATGACTCTAGATTTTAATAAATGTACAATATTGAGATTTCCTTGGCCTGAAAAACACAATTTTAGCGTTATATATATTTGTTTATTCCTAAGCACAATATCATAAAATTAAGAAAAAAATATTAATTTCTTTATTATTTATGTAATGCCTCATGATCCCGCTCCTTCTCAGGTGAAGCAAGGATCCTGTGTTTTGCTGTCAGTCTTTCTGTCTTTGTATTCTTCTTTAGAAACATGTATAATAGGAACATGCAGAATTAATGGTCAATATTTCCAAACATTCATAGTAAATAAAATCTGACATTCTATTAAAGAGTGCAAAATCTATCTATATATTTTTTTTCATTTAGTATCTTCTGATTCATATCAGCTTATCACCCTTTAGATAAGAATGGTGGGTGTGAAGAATAAAAAAAAATAGTTCAGTTTTAAGTAATTGCATGTAGGATCATTGCATGTAAGATATTTGAAGTTTAGAAGAAGTTTAGTAATAAAAATAGAAAAAAAAATATTTTTTATGACAGGTCCTTAATGTAATTCATTTCTTGTCATTTTTTTTTACCTTGCTAAAGTAGAGCAAATTATGAAATACAGTAGTTTCTATTTACTTTATGTTATTTTTGTGGACTCCCACAACATACACTTATCGAAAACTGCATATTGTAAGGAAATGCATAGAGTATAATTATTTTGAAATGTAATAAAAATGACATTTACTTATTAAAATTTAACCAAATAAATGCTTTAGAGAAAAATAACCAGCTTTTACAACTCTTTATTTAATCTGTCTCGATTTATTGCCTCTGAAACTTTATAATTGTTTTACATAATTTAAGACGCTAGATAATTGTTTCATTTCATTATATCTTACTGTCTGGCATTTTTTAAAGAATATGAATGACTATTCTATTCCATAAATGCATATCATTACACTTTGAGAAAAAAATTCTTCAAACGAAGTAGAAAGTATGCCAAGAAAATTTATGCATTGCAAATTTTGAAATTAAACATTTTGGACGTTTCAAGTTAAACTAAAAAGACAATTATAATGAATGATTAGAGATAATTAATATATTCCTTATAAGAGCGAATAAAAGAATATAGAATAAGAATTTTGCAAGAAATTAATGTCTTAATCTGGATTCATTAAAATGACTTTTTGAAGTTACTTTACAAGTACAAGAATATAAACAAAAATATCTCCCGTAAAATCTATCAATCAGCATCTTCCATTTCAATTTGCAAAGCAATTAAATTTATAATTTCCTTATAAAGAATCTATTTACTTCCTTTGCTTACTATTCCTAAATAATGCTGATCAAGAGAATCGGATGGTTAACCCTTAATTAGGGACGTGAGGTCTGTGAGATCTTGAGATTGACTGTTTTTTGTTTATTTCAATGCATTGACTCTGTAACTTCCTGCTTCGTGACTTTCAATACACCTGTACTGTCTCAACCGATTTCAACAAATGGTTTTCAAAATAATTCAGTTATTTCTTTTAGCGTCGTCACTGAGACCACTAATCCCCGTTAGTGTCCCAGTGATGAACAAGACTTAGCAAATGGCGAAAAAATTTAGGCGCAGAAATACCATAGAATTTATAAAAGATATTAATATACCAACAGATATATATGCAGAATTTATAGGTTGATTTTGATAATACTCCTTTACCTGTAAGTTAAAATGTCTTAGAAAACCGTACTACGAAAGTCACATAAGCCGATTAAAAAAAGGCCAATTTTCCAATAACCAATTTTTAAAATTTTTTCATATAATTGTGGAATTTCACATTATACTGTTTTTTATAAACATTGATTTAAAGAAAGTATTTAAATATGATTTAATTTTATTCTAGAATATTATTTATAGTTATATGTAATTTGAAGAGAAAATGTATGTTCTAACGAATTAACTTTTTTTCAGGGATAAATATTTTTAAGACTTTCTGAACCATATTTGTATAGAAAGAAAAATGTCTGCAAAATATATAGGCCAAGTTTCAATCCAAATCTTCCATTAGAAAATTTGATTAGAGTTTAAAGAAATTGTGGTATCGTAAAACTAAACTCCTTATTTCGGTTCTAAATTTTCCCCTCCCCAGTCATGGGTTAATATGTTCTTCCTGACAATTTGAAGTATGACCCAAAATCACGCAGAGGTGTTTCACGTTACTGCGCTTTTGAATAATATCATTGAAATCTGACCACTCGGGAACAATGCATTGGCGAGTCACTTCCAAACATTAATCCGTGCCACGTTGGATTGACCGACACTTTGAATTAGTTTCGGTGATTGAATATTTTAAAATTCCGCATTTATCTCTTTGATTTGGTGTGAGGACTATTCGGTTTCATTAAGTCTAAGAGAGTGAAGCCAAATGAATTATTGATTTTTTCTGTTAGAAGATTAGGATTTAAATGAAGTGTAATAAGCTTCGAGTTTCATCGATTAAATGAATGAAATTATCAGAGAGGTCGCCTAATTATCATGACTAAATGAAGCTTTTAGCATTCTCATGAAAAGAGTGTGTAAAGAGAGAATGTTGCAGTCATTAAATTATTCAAATTCAAAATTGAAATAAGTCTACGTATGCTTAAGACCTCTCTGTTTCTCAAAAGTAAATCATAGGAAATTAAATGAGTGAAATTGGGTCTCAGATGCTCAAATCAAAAGCAGAACCTTTTATATTTGGGGATTTTGCTTTTCTCTCAATGCTTTAATTTAAAATATAACAAGCTAGAAAAGGAAAATCATGTGTATGGTCTTCTGACCAAAATTAAAAATCTGTTAGAAATTTTGTTGAAAACAATGAGGGGAAATTCCTAGGTCTACTGTTTGTTCCATGAATAAGGTAAGAAGCAAAGATTATGTTTTGCAAGAAATTTATGATTAATGTGCTTCAACTTTGCCAGAAATTAATTATATTGGGAAAATTTAATATTTATTATGTAAAAGTTAAGGTAAGAATCATACAAGCCGTATAACATATGATATTCATAGAAAAAACGTTTGCTGTAAAAGAAGAAGAGAGAGAAAATGTAATTGATGGTAATGGTGAACAATGTATAAAACATTCTCGGGTCATTTGTAACATTTAATCATAGTATTTGAAATATGTTCTTTTTAAACAAAATCATTAATGCAAAATCAGTTTTAAATAAGTTTTCCCAAATACACCATAAATTATGGTGTATTTTGGAATTTTCTTGCTGAAGAAGATGGCTAAAAGATTAATTAAGTACAAAAAAACCCTGTTCAATTAACCATAAGAGAATAATTATATATCCGAAGTATAGAAAACATTTTTTTAAAATCTTTCATTTACAATTTAAATTGTAGGAAATAAGTATATTAATGTCGCATATGAGGTAATATATTTATGTGTTTGTTACAATGTATGTATATTTTTATTACGAAAAGAAACCCCAAAAATGTTTGGGTTATAATACAGACTGCGGGCATCAAAGTAAAGACTGCATTGACAGGATTTTCTGAGAATATAAGTTCTCTGTTAGCAGTAAATAAAACAATGAAGAAAACAATTTCTTGAATCTACGAGATACTGCAGTTTATTTAAAGACTCAAAAAACAATTGATAATCAAATAGATTTATTCCTTCCTTTCTGTCAATATATTTATATATATAGCATTATGTTTATATTTTAGTAAGTTATTTATCTTTTAGCTCTGCCCAATCCACTCAAAATACACATTGTAGGAAACCAAAATATCGATGAAATTAAAATAATACAAGAATTAAAAAAAGAAGGAACAGAAAACAGAGAAATACTCATTCACTTTGTGGGGAAGTCCTACAGGAAAATGTAGTTTCGAGTAGTTCGCACCGAACCTTCATTTCTCCTGGGGTAACCACGGGCAAACTAATCCAGTAACTTCAGAGGCCATAGAAAGGAGAATACTTGATCTTACATCCTTTAGAATAGGGGAATAAAATACCACGAAAAATATTTTAATGCTTAAGAGGAAAGCAAACAGGACCAAAAGAGGAAAGTTTTGCAATTTTTCTCATTTTTTTTCTATTGCACACTTTACAGAGATGAACAGGCGGGCGCATTTGAGTGATGGAAAATTGTCTTACAGATATATATTTTTTTATCGTTGTTTTTGATCATTTCTTTATGTTTATTTAATTTTTTTCTAAAAGGAAAGATAGTTTTATCGTAAATTAGCTTATCCAGGCTAAAGTATGGGAATTTTACATATTGGAAAGTAGTGGTATGGTTTTAGACACCTTTAATATTTTGTATTTTGCATATATTGATGCAGAATTGCTTATCATGAAAAGGTATATAGAAGTTTGTTTCGAAGACAGATATTTGATGGTAATTTTATATTTCATCTGGAATGTATAATATAGGAGAAATTGTATTTTGTGAATAGCCAATCGGAGAGTTAATGAACATAACAGCCAGTCATTCTTGTTTATATTGCTTAATTCTGTAGAAACGGAGTGATAGGTTGTAACAAAAAAAGGGAAAAAAAAGGAGAAAGACTTGTGAGCTGTTTTTAGATTCCTGAATGGAAAGTACTAGAAAATTTTATATATATTTGATTATTAAATGTGTTTTTTACTCATTTTCGTCACATGAAAATGTGTTTCGAAATTGCATACTAAATTCTATTTCGATTTGAATCAGATTTTAAACGATTTGTTAATATTAGATACAAATGGTATCTGGATGAAATAACATGAATATAGAACATTCATAGAAGGAGAAATTAGTATTAACAAAAATATTCCTAAATATAACTATAATACGTGCACTAGCAATTGTTTGACATTTTATTTATATTTTAAGATATTTATAGATCATTAAATAACGGCCAAACTCTTTGAAACTATCAATAAAATAACGATTACTAATGACTTTATAATTATTTGCAATTATAATCATATTTAAATTAATTTTAATTTAATTAATCATCAGTACAGTTAATTTTATGATATCTTAAATGCATCAGAAATAGCTCTAACATAGTATGTTATACTGTCTGGTGATTACTCTTTAAAGATTATTCTTAAAAATCATTTTATAATCAATCATAAATAATTTTAATCGATTTTCATTCAAGTTATTTAAGTCAGATATTATTTTATTTAAATGCATACATCCATAATATTGTATTACTTGAACATATGTTATATTTTATCAGAATTTTCTAATTAACCTGTCAATCAATGATTAGACTTCGAAAAATAAAAAATTCCATTGAAATAGATGAGGAAGTTTTTAAAGAATATCCAAAACGTTATATTGCTTATAGATCTGTTGATATTATGGTAGATGAAAAATAATATACTTCTGCAATACAGTTATGGTTGATTATTAATGTATCACAGAATGTTAATCCTTTATTTAGTGATGATACTTAAAAGCACCATTTAAATCTATCTTATATCTTTACTATATTATTATTTCTCCTGTTGTTTTCTAAAGGAAACGGATAATGTCACCCAAATAACATGAAGTTATTATAATCTAAAAATAGGGATTAAATATATTAAATTAATTATTTCTCTTAATTACATTTTTTCTTGGGTTCCCTCGTATTATTCTGCAAGAATACTAAACTAGTGGTGCAAAAATGAAGTTGAAAAATTTATGGCAACATAATTCGATAAATAAAGGGTTGAAGCTCATTAAAAATCCATCTATCCAAGTGTCGCTATATTCATTTCAACAGTTTATATGTTGCATGCTTGTTAATAATATCTACAACTAACATTTACTCATTTCCTTGAAACATTAAAACGGAAAATTTAATTTATCTGAAATCTTTATAGTTGTATTTAATTAGAATAAGTTATAATTATGTTATATATCTATACTTATAATAAAGCTCAATGTGTGTGTGTGTGTGTGTGTGTGTGTGCGTGTGTGTGTGTGTGTGTGTGTGCGTGTGTGTGTGTGTGTGTTGGCGCTCTACAGGCCAGACCGTTGGACCTACAGCTACCAAATTTGGTACATGTATACCTTGGAGGTCGGGAATGTGCACCTCGGAGCCCTTTTTTCTAATTTTTAATTAGAATTTGAAATAATTAAAATTTAAGCGAAATTTCGACGTTTTTCCGCTATACCTTCCAAAAATATTATCGGACAAACATGATTTTAACATCAATTTAAAGATAAAAAAATTAGCTTTCTAATGGTATCAGTGTTTTAATGTATAACTCAAGCTTCTATTTTTAACGAATTTTTAAA
Organism: Argiope trifasciata; assembly: GCA_026543055.1. Taxonomy (NCBI): domain Eukaryota; kingdom Metazoa; phylum Arthropoda; class Arachnida; order Araneae; family Araneidae; genus Argiope; species Argiope trifasciata. The sequence goes on along the minus strand of JAPMOQ010054010.1, from coordinate 5,163 downwards.
GAAATATTTTAACCATGTTTTTTTTAGCACGTGACTGGATAAAATAAAACAATGCCGGAAGTTCGAATAAAAACAACTATCATCGTAAATCAAATCTTAAGAAATACAACTTTCAGCACGTGACTGGATAAAATAACATAAATATAAAATGTGATATCTTCTATAAAAATAAATGCAAGGCAAAGGATTCTAAGAAATCGTTTGCAATATTTATATCATTAATTCCATAAATTGTCTTTATTTACAGTAAACCTGATTGAATTTAGACAGGATATGCATTGAAATCCCGACTTAATGGCATATTTCTATAATCGTTTGCAATATCTGTATCATTAATTCAATAATTTTTTCCCTTTTTCGCTTTCTTTAAAAAACATTTTTAATATTTTGGAAGCATAATTGATAAATTATTAGAGCATTAAACTCAAAAAGTTTTTCTGAATAAAGTTACCGACTCTTTAACTACTAATAACTGAATCTTTTAACTTAAACTATTTCTTAAATTTTGGCTAAAATATATATGATTTAATTGGAAATTTTAGAACGCATTACTCATGGCGAACCAGCTGGTCGCCAAAGGCGGCTAGTTTAAAATAAATTAAGTCAAACATTATAGGATGAAAACGTATGTGTAATCAAGTTTTCTTTTCATAGATAATTAACAGAAAAAGCCAAAAAAATTTCTTATGCTCGAGAAGAATATAGAAGTTCCTTCAACAACATTTTGAAGGAGTATTGTAACGAGCAGTCAGAAAGAAAATGCACGGTGAAGTATATATTTATCGTGCTATTAAAAATAAAATACAATATCTTTAATGATATTTCAAAATGAAATATTGCAGACACATTTAGTTTTCATTTTAAAAAATAAATTGCATAGTTTCAACTACATTAAACTGAAATTAATAAATGTGTCTAATACATTTGTGTGTTTAAGCTAATTAATATTTTGTTTAGTTTGAAAAATCAGGCATACAGAATATTAATTATTCATACTTAAAAGAATTCACAACATATTATTTCTTGTAAAAAGAGTAGATCAATAGATACGATTAGAAGTTTAGTTTATTAACGTCTCGTTTTAAAGCAGCACAAGGGCTATTTTGAGATGGACCTCGTAATTTTGAACCATGGACGAAACCTGAACTGGCACCCCCCTCTCCACACCATGCCACACCAGCGGGAGGACGTTTGGCCTGACAGATTTAACGTGCAAGATACGATTAGAAAAAGAAAGCGGGAGGATTTAATTGTGGATGCGATTGTGGTATCAAGATACCACAATCGTATACCAAATTTTATTTATGAATCTCATGATACATAAAATTTTTTGATGTGTTTTCTATTAACAAATTTATTTGAGTAAAAAGACCAACTAACAGTAGACCCGAGGATGGATTCATGCAGGTATGAATCCCAATTTAAAATTTTGGGGAAAAATATGTTTAATGAAATTTATAATTTAAGTTTCAATCTTCTTTTTAGATTTTGAATTCGTTGTTGTTGTACCCAATGGCACTTGTCATTGACAAGCCTGCTGATAGCTGTCATTGATTTTAAGCCTAAATTAGCGTCCCTTGCTTTTCAGTTGCGCCACCTAGGGTCAAGTATAAGACTTAGCTACTTCATGATTCACATTCGCTTGCAGAACCTCTCTTAACAGGGAGACACATTCACACTATTCATATATAGAACACAGAAGAACAATCAGACCCGAATCGGGAATCGAACCCGGGATGCCAGAACACTAGGAAGACACGCTACACCTAATCAGGACGCCGACTCAGAATTCGTATATTCTGCTTTTTATGGATTTTAACCAAAGTTTCATATGAACCAACAATTTAATATCAATAAAACCACATGTGTTTTATTTATCAAATTTTCACATTTTATGTTTATTATGTTTATAAACACTGAATGTGATTTGAGAGATAAATGTTTAGTTACTGATTAAGATTTAAACCTTGAAAATTATTCGAGATCTTGCAGTGAAATTATTTTACAGTTACAACATATTATTGTTTTGTACTTCATATACGAAAAAGTAAAGAAAATTTTATTAAATATCACTTAATAGTTAGATTTCATTGCCTCAGTAATTAAATTATCGTATTAAACAGTTAGATTTCATAAGATCTTAGATTTTAATATCTCAGGAATTCTAACTTTTTATACACATTGTGATGAACAACATCCAAGTTATCGATAGTATAATTATTCATAATTAGAGTAGATAACATCTAAATATTATGAATTTTAGAAATTCCACTCAATCATACTTTAACAGAAGAGCGATACATTTATTGGCAGATTATCCATTGAATAATATTGCTCTCTCAAGTAAATGATCCGTATTCAAAACGATTAAGTGAGTCGGATCGTTCAACCGTTCTTTATTTTACGTCATGGAGGATCAAATGCATTAAAGTTAATTCTAGATTAATGAATTAAGCTCCAGAAATTTCAATTCGATTATGTCAATACAGAACTTTAAATTACCTTTTCGAAGTGAAATTCAATGAAACTGCTTTAATGATGGATGAATTGAATTCCTCATTTCTCGAATGTTTAAGAGAAATAAAGATTTATATTCCAAAGTGCAAGAATGACTAATAAAATATTACGTTATTAAAATCTCAAATTGAGTCTCGGAATAGTTTGTAGTGGAAATTAAATATTTTGCAGATATTACAAGTAAAGTTGTAATGATTATTTTCATAGGGTCCTAAACGTAGTTTAAAATAAAGAAAATATAAATAATACTTGATGAATTATGTATGTTTTTATAATACATGTGCAAATATGCATTGCAGAAAATATGTAAGTTAATGTAATTAAAATATGTAAATAAGATTAATAAGTATAAAATATATAAATATATATACTTGGTGCATTTTCTTGAACCAAAAGTAGCTTGAAGCTTTTATCAACTAGAGAAATGAGAAAATCATATTGATTTGGTACATTTTTATTATTAAATTTAATTGAAAATAATGAATTTTGATAATTGTATTTATACAAAATAATTCGTTTTTTTTTGTTCAATATTATTCAAAATTTTGTTTTTAATTCAAAATAATTAAAATTTTCATTTTTAATTATTTTGAATAATATTTTGTGTGAACAATTTGGAACTCCATAAAGAATGTTAAATAATAGCATTCAGGATTAATTTTATTCTATCGATTTAAAATCCAAAGCATTTAAACTAAATTAGATATAACCAACCATATCCACAATTTCAATGATTTTTTTAAAAAATCAAATGGATCCTAGATAAAAATGCTTTCTTCCATACATAAACGAATTCTGGAAACGAAACAATTATAATTTTTATATTAACATTTCGATGTGATATCTTTTAGATTAGAAGAAACTACTCTATTAAAATAAACTGAACTTTTTTTTACTTACTAAAACCCCGTCCGTGAGTAAAATTGCTTTTCAATTGCACACTGAAAATGTATTTTTGAATTTCAAAACTCGTATTGTGGCTTAATATATTCTATATTTAGTAAAAATTTAAAAAAAATATTATTTATTTTTATTAAAAATATAATTAAAATCTTTATATATTAAATATATTTTCCACGGAGCACTTTCTCTCCCAAAAGTAACAAAGTGTGAAATCCAACGACCGTAGATGAAGAGGCCTATCCTGTGGAATTTTTTGAATGACATTTTAACTGTATTGTTATTGATACTTATGGCACTTTGCAAGAAAGTCAACATTTATCTGGCAACGATTTAAGATGTGTGAGTTTCTCTTGTTTTTTCAGTAATACCAGTTAGGGCCAAGAGCACAACTCCTTTTTACAGGTTCATACATTTTGCAGACAGAATGCAGAACAACCAGGTTCGAACCCTGGACGCCCAGATCACTGGGCAGAAGAGCTACCCTATGCCAGGACGCCGGCACATTTTAACAGTGAATATCGTATAATGTAATTTTTAGGTAATATTCTATCTTTTGAACATATAGAATATATATGCATGTCATATAGCCGCTAAAACAATAATCCTGTATAAGTTTTTATATTCGAAATGTCAGAAATGCAACGATATTTCTCTTTTATTTAAAAAGAAAGAAATCCATTTTAAAATTTTCTAACCTCTGAAATAAAGCTCAAAGGCTTGATGATAACTGGCTATAAAGAAGAAGTCCCGTTACTCTAAATTAATAAAAGGTCTAGGAAGGAAATTCAAGCAGCATTATCGTTTCTAGAACGGATTTGTGTCACATTTAATTGTTCACCTGCTCCAAGCAAAATATGTGAAGCTTTTTCTATTTCTTAAAATGACCTTTATTGACTTCCTTAGTTTTTAAAAAACTGGTGCAGTAAAATTAAGTAGAAAAATAAATCAGAAAACATAGCAAGCCACACAGAAAATAAAAGAAAGGAAGTACCTACAATTAGCATTAAAAAGCATTTACCTTTTCTTCAACCATGAATTCTCCTTTTTATCCCCTAGTTCTCAACTCAATTTTCTTCTAAGCTATTATTTTGCTAAGAAAGATAATATGGTAGGGTTTTTCTTTACTTTAATAGTTGCATGAGAATTCTTTTTGTGAGAAAAAATCGGAAGATACAAAGCTTTATAAAAAATGCAATAAAGGCTCAGAAGCGAAAATATATTTTCATTCACTAACCATTATCCTAATTTTCTTTTTCTAGAAGAGAAATAAATGTCTTTTATTGTAATTTTGGCTATTGCGTTTCTAAAGAAAATCTTTTTTTCCTCCCATTTCTTTGGTAGAAATTGAAATCTTTTCTTCTACATTGAATATTAACCAAAAACACGCGGGAATGAAAATACATTTCAAACATGTTTATTTTATTCAAATCCTACAACTACTTGCAATAATGTTTGATTTGATGTTTTGCTCTACATGTCATTTTTTTTTCTTATTGATAATCTAAGTATTCTATGCGAAAAAAAGCCGTGCGATATTTTAAGCTTTATATAGAGTATATTAAAAGAAATAATTTATTCTATAATAAATATTAAACAAAAACTTGCGGAGTTTAAAGTACGTTTCAGACATGTTTATTTTATAGGGAATATGCAGCTACAGATCATAGAGTTTGATTTGTTGTTTTACTCGATATAGTAAAATTTTGGTTTCTTATTGAGGGGCCAAGTATTCTATGCAAAAAA
>JAPMOQ010054004.1:889595-901676 GCA_026543055.1 Argiope trifasciata | reverse complement strand
CAATACAAAACACAAGCAAAATTATAACACATTTAGATAAAAAAAAATAATAAACAATCGTATACATGAGATTATAAAAGTAAAGATTAGACCAGTTCACAAATTCAGTCTTTTTACAGGAATTAATGGACGGCCATATCGAGATTTCTTTCCTCCCCCGAGAACATCAACTGCAGTAGGGCCCGGGTTTTGTGCAGAAAATTCAGTTCCTTGGTGGTCCTTGCTGATATGATCACTAGCACTAAGCTCCAGAGGATAAATTCGTTGAAGCGGTCGTATGATTTCACCACTGGCTAGGCGCAACTTGGCCACACGTTCCACACCGTCCTTCCCAGGAAACAATTCGATCACTTGAGCCAAAGGCCAATTCATTCGGTTTGGGTTCTTTGATTCAACTATGACAATTTCTCCCGGAGAAATCATCTTTCTTCTTGAAGCTACTTTAGGACTTCTTACTAACTCTCCTAGGTATTCTTTGTAGAAACGTTTGCGTAAATTTGATCGTAGGGTATGAAGGTAACGCACCCTTTTCAATATATGCTGAGAATCAATCAGGTCCAAATCAAATGTTTCTCTTTCTTTTATATCTTGAATGAAATGAGCTGGTGTAAGTGGTTTAAGCTCTTTGGGATCGTCTGACATATATGTTAGTGGTCGCCCATTTATTGTAGCCTCACAATCGTAGAGTAAAGTCAACATTTCTTCATATGTTATGCAAGCTTTGTCCAAACATTTTCGGAGAAGTTCTTTAATACTTTCGGAGAAGTTCTTCCATCCTTTCCCAAAATCCACCGTACCATGGGGTGGAAGGGGGGCTAAACATCCATTTTATTTTCATTAAAGAACATTCAGTTTGAATGAAGTTCCAATCCAAAGATTTCAAGGCATTTGCTGCTCCCACAAAGTTCGTACCATTATCTGTGTATAACGTTGAAACTCTTCCTCTTTTAGCCCTGAATCTTCTCAAAGCTTGCATAAACGATTCGGTAGAGAGAGATGAAACTAGTTCCAGATGGACTGCTCGATATACTGCACACGTGAATAGAACTATCCACGCTTTGCTTCCACCACGTAAGGAAAGCGGACCGGCCAGATCCGCGCCAGTTATTTGAAAGGCTGCAACTCTGTGTATTCTGTCCGGAGGTAAAGGAGCTAGATCTGGATTAACTTTCCCAGCTGTTAGCCTTTTGCATTTTATGCATTGTCGTAAAATTGCTCTTATAACTCTCCGACCCTTGGGAATCCAGAATTTATCTCTTAAATGACCTAAGGTCGTTAATACCCCAGCATGCATTAAGGATCTATGAATATGCAAAACCAGTCTTTCCAGAAGAGGGTGGTCTGGTAGAACTGTTGGATGCGTAAAGTCCTCTGGATCTTGACTGAGAATTAGTCTTGTTTGAACTTTCAGTATGCCATTTTCTTCGAAAAACTGTATAGTATCCTTTTCACGTATTTCAGAGGGCCATTCTGACTGCATGATTTTTATCAGAGTCTCCTCTGCCTTTTCAATCTCTTCACATGAAAGGGAATTGACTAACTTAGGAGAGTTTTTCTTAATATTGTTGCAGAATCTGTGAACATAAGCTGTCATTCTTAGAACCTTTGTATAGCTTGAAAAGTACAGGAATCTTTCTCCAAATCTTACTTCGTTTCCTGCGATTAAATTTGTCACAACTATCTTTCGCCGCTCTAGAAAGGCTTCGTCCGGAATCTCTGGTACCTCAGAACATGGCCAAGATTCTTCGACTTTATACAGCCAGCTTGGATCCTTGATGGTAACTTGCAAGAAAGTTCGTCTCTGATTACATCCCAACTCAGGCCAAGTACCATTTGTGCATTTTGATATTCCTTAGAGTCATTAGAAGCCCAACAGCGCAATTCAAAAGCACATTCTTTCATTATTTCTATGGATTGAGATTTCAGTTGTTCCAATTCTTTAGCGTCGTTAACACTCGTCACCAAATTGTCCACGTAGAATCCTTCCCGTAAATGACCAATTGTCTTCCTGAGGCTCTCTGTCTGGAATTTTTCTCGTTCTAGGTGGTAACTTATAGTGGCATTTAGTAGAAAAGGGCTAGAGGAAACCCCCGAAGACTACTCGACAATGACGATAAATTCTTATTTTTGAGCATTCAGCGTCCTCCCACCATAAAAATCTTAGGACATCTCTGTCTACAGGTCTCAAACGTATTTGTAGAAATGCTTGTTTTATATCTGCAATTACATCTATGGCACCAGAACGAAATCTCAACAGTAGAGGCGGTATTTTTTGTATAAGACTTGGTCCCACACTTAAACATTCATTCAAGGAGGCAAATCCAGGTTTCTTGAGCGAAGCGTCGAATACTGGGCGAAACTTTATGGTATTGCTTGAGGGTTTAATGACGGGTCTATGAGGAAGGTAATGGGCTTCCTTGGCTATTTCATCCATTGTAACAGCTTCTATAATGCCTTCTGATTCCCACTGTTTGAATACGTTATCGTAGGCTTCAAAGTAATTTTCGTTTATCAAACGCTTAGTTGCTGTACGAAGTCTGGATTCTGCTGCATTGCATTTATTATATAGAGCAGGATGTCCGGCTAACCATGGTAAAGCTACTTCATATCTTTGATCTTCACAGATCCTAATTGTTTCCTTAAAATGAGTCAATGTTTCTTCTTCAAGGAGGCTTTCATTTTTCTTCTATATTGGATCTGTGATACCCAAAACTTCTAAGTCCCACATTTTAGGCATCTTCATATTTTGAAAGCTTAATGTGACTAAGTTAACAATTTGCTTTTTCTTTCCCAGTCCTAGAATTGTCCAACCCAGCAAGGTCACAACTGCAGATACACCTGAAGATAATACCTCTATTCTCCCAGTCAAAATGCTTCCGAGTATATCAGCTCCCAGCAGAACTCGTATGGGTGGTGAATCTCTTCCAACATCTGTTAGTTTTATTCCTCGGGAAGCAAGCTCAGAAAGCAATTTACTATCATGGATTCTTGGCAAGGCTGAGCATATCCTTGGTTGCTCGAGAAGAGACAATGGAGTTGAATATTTACGATTTAAGCTTTCTACGTTTACGATGTATCTTTTATGCTCAGAAGCAGGAGAAATTACTCCTCCAAACAATCCTTGAGAAAATATTTCTCTTCCAGAGGGAGAAAGGTTTAGTTCTGCAGCTAAATTCTTTTCGATATAAGATCGTTGTGATCCATCGTCCAACAATGCTCGAACACATAATTCCTTATCTTTATTTCGTAGTTTGATCATGATGGTTTTAAGATATATTTCGTGTTCAGAGGGAAGATTTGTTAGCAATGTTTCTGTAGATTTCTTCTCATCATCGGTCGTACTGTTCTTAGACGAAACATTTTCTTTTCCCTTGTGTAGTTCTGGACATAGTAATACATAATGTCTCCGTTGGCAAATTAAACATCTCACATTACTGTGACACTTTCTTGCAATGTGTCCAGGCTTGAGGCAAACGAGACAGCATCTTTTCCTTATAACGTGTGATTTTCTGTCTTCGTAACTCATATCTGATAATTTTTGACAGTCTTTACTGAGATGAGGGCGGTTGCAGAAAATACAACTAAGTTTTGCTTCAGATGTGCTTGAAATTAACGAAGCCGCGGTGGGTTCATCTTTGTGTACCGATTTCTGACAATCTTTTCGTATACCACCATTTCCCTTATCTTTGCTGAATCCATCACGAGCTAAGCGGATCATTTCTTCTGATTCGACTTCATGGCGTAAAAAGCACATAAGTTTTTCCAGGGATCTCTGACTAGTAGCGTCATCTGTATTTTCTGAAATTCTACTCCTTTCCCATGCTCGCAAAACATTTTCTGGCAAACATGACTCAACCAAAGGTTCTAGAAAGTCAGAAAATTTTTCTTTTATGCGCCCTAAGCTTTCCAATGCTCTTAATTTTGTCTCTAGTAAATCGTAGAGGGTGGCTAAATCAGGGGCATTCTTACCGGCCGTAGCACTTTTCAAAACCAGTGAAAGGAGATCGCGAACATATATTTGCACTAGGAGATCGTTCCGGCCAAATCTTAATTTTAGCTGTTTTCGGATAATTTTCAGCGGTTATTGGGAAACTGGATATTAATCTAGCAGCTCTTGAATCAGGCACCATAGACTGGTATAAATACTGGAATTTTTCTATAGCAGTCAGTTCTTCTAAGTCATGTATTTTTGAAAAAATGCTCCAAAATGTTAAATATTCTTTAGGATCACCCGAAAACATTTTTAATTCATATTTAGGTAAATTTAATTTTACTGAATCACGCTCGACAGAACTTGACAAAGATCCAGAATCTTTATTTAATAGCGTTTCTATCTTTGATTTAATCTCAAGAAAACTTTCTCTATATTCCTCTGCCGCCTCAAAATCGGCTTCGTATTCATTAACAATCTCAGTATTTTCTAAAAGTAATGACGAAATATTATTTTGAATCTCATCTAAACGTAAAAATTTATCTTGTAACTGAGCAATCAACACGTACAGCTTATCGCCATCTTTGGAGTCTACGGGTCGATCCTATTTTAGCCCACCTTTGACGCCAATTTAAAAACTTGCCAAATTATCGGCGATAATGATTTTAAAATGGCAAACCTGACAACATTTGAAGAGAAATGCGGCAACCCTACGGAACCTTATTGGATGATTTAAACTCCGCTAGAAAACTATTTAATCTTATTGGTACTTTCGATTACTTTCAAATACTTTCGATTTGGCGTGATTTTGAAAAATTGTCGAGATTTTGAAAAAGTCGCCAGAGGTGGGCTAAAATAGGATTTTACCGAGTCTACTTCTGTCGCCAAATATTGCTTCAACTTATTCACGGTAGCCGTAAACGAAGCTCTTAGCGATTTTCGTTTTGTTTTCACAGCATCCATATTTATAAATGCACTAAAAATAGTAACTTAAAATGATTCGTAATAGATTCTTAATTTCTGTTTATACTAAAGCAATGAAAGTGATTATATTTTCTTAAACTTAAATCACTTTGATTATCATAAACAGCATATCGTATACTTAAGCAGAAATTTAAATTATTCGTACCTGTACATCTTTTTAATTTCAAGTTCTTCAAATGCACAGTACAAACTCTGTCCTGTCGCGGACGCTACTTTGTTATGACTGAAGACTTTCTGACTTTTAAAAAACACACTTTTTATTCAACATCAGGAAAAATGGAACTATCAGCTACATAAATATGGATGGAATTCTAAATCACAATTTTCTTCGTTGCCAGTTCCTTTAACTCAATAACAATTTAATTAATTAGAAAGGGCAACAGGAAGTGGGAAATGCAAGATGAGTGGCAACAATTACCAACATATTTTCCTATTTCCCAAAATATATATTTTCAGAAAATCTTGTTGCATTTATAGTATTTTATATCGTAATTGACAATACATCTAAAAACAATAATTTAAAATAGTGTTAAAAAATCCAATTGTTCTAAATGTTTCCTCCGAATAGAGTCGGATACCTTATTTAAAATCAAATGCCAATGATACATTCTTACACCGAGTTCACATTTTTGAGATAACTGGGAAATGTTTCTAATCCTACCAGCTCGACTAAAAAATTTCTGATCAATAATGCCTTCTTTTTATTACAAAATACTCCCTTTATTCTCTTTATTAAATTGAGGAAGGCGACGAAAGCTTTCGAAACAATTTAAAGAGCCGAAAAAAAAGCAAAATAAGCTCAGCCGAATTATGAAACTTGAAATAGGCTTACGCTTCCCTCCAAAGACAAAGAATTAATAAATTCTATCTAATTAGTATCCGAAAAAAAAATGTCGAATTTATGAAGGAGTAAAAAATACTCAATTTTTGAGTACATACAGAAATTCCTAAAATCAAAATGCTTGGAAGAAAAATATTTCAATTTACTTCAATTGCATTTAATCATTTTTGCTCTTGAAATATGACAAAAATAGAAAAATAACATATATTTTTTCTCAGGATTCAAAAACTTAAGGAATTTCGTCGAGACTTGTTTTTCGAAACAGGAATTAAAGTCACTTTCTTAAAGCTATATAAAGCTTGAATTATTAAATGGAAAGAAAATGAACACAAGAGAGCTCTAATTCCTATGTTTGCATGTCCGTATTTTACTTCGTTTGACAACTGTAATTTCTGAAAAGATAAATTGTATTTTATCTTTTATATTTCAAAATTTCTACAGATTATTATAATTAGTTATTATATATTATATATATATTAATATAGTTATTATAATTAGCATCTGAATCATTATACAAAAGTTTTGTAATCGTTTCAATAGACAGAAATAGATTGCATTCTGTTCTCTCAAGATTCCAAATTTCTTTTTCAGAGGGAATAGACCATTTTTCAATATACTTTCAATATACTATTTAATTCTGATTTCGGCCATTAAACAAGGATTCGGAAGTGGAAATTGAAAGGAATACTTTTAAAATTCAGTAGAATTCAGTAATTTAGAAACTGTAAAAAATGTATACTTTTCGAAATTCAGCAATTTAGAAACTATAAAAAATGTATACTTTTGGAAATTCAGTAATTTAGAAACTGTAAAAAATGTATACTTTTCGAAATTCAGTAATTTAGAAACTGTAAAAAATGTATACTTTTCGAAATTCAGTTATTTAGAAACTGTAAAAAATGTATACTTTTCGAAATTCAGTTATTTAGAAACTGTAAAAAATGTATACTTTTTGAAATTCAGTAATTTAGAAACTGTTAAAAAATGTATACTTTTCGAAATTCAGTTATTTAGAAACTGTAAAAAATGTATATGTTTTGAAATTCAGTTATTTAGAAACTGTAAAAAATGTTTACTTTTTGAAATTCAGTAATTTAGAAACTGTAAAAAATATATACTTTTCAAAATTCAGTTATTTAGAAACTGTAAAAAATTTATACTCTTCAAAATCGAAAGGAACATTTTTGAAATTCCGTAAAATTACAAAATAAAAATAATTAATTTTATATAAAATGTGTTAGAACATAATTTCAAATCTATGCAGTCAACATTAAGAACATTTCCAAACTCAAACTTAAATAAATATGCTATATTTTTCTGAATAAAAAATAATAAATGTTTGTTGTTTTTCCGTTTTTGACTGTTCAAGATTTTATTGAATCGCAAAGCTCATTTGGTAAATGAGAAAGAACCAAAATGATACTTACTTAAATTATGTTCGTATTCAATTTAATTGCATTTACTATTACTGAACACTATTAATGTTTAATTGACTTAAATATTAGGACGATTAATATATTTTAATTAAAAGGAATTCATCGCAATTATTTTTAATTATTTCAATGGATTACTTCTATATTTTTTTTATTTTTTTCCGGTTTTAAAGTATTTTGAAATTAATTTAAATCTTTTAATTGCTTCATTACGTTAAATGATAAAAGTTCAGTATTTGATGTTCATATCTGACATGCCTCGCACACCAATTCCAAAGAAGATGTATTTATTTAAAAGAGAGAGCTATTTAAAATCAATTAAAATAATGATCATTGAGGGTAAATTATAAATATTTAAGAAAATGGGGAAAAAATGCTATTGTAAACCTGTTTTACCGATTTTTTTTTGTCCATTACCTACTCAAAATGAAATATTTATTTGAAAGAAAAAGATAAAAATTACAATATTTTGAATTTCAGTAACATGTTCTTTTAAAGAAAAATAAAAGATCGTTACTTTTATAATAATCAGCTTGAATTAATTTGACAAAAAAAGGTTAGATATTGAAGAGAGTGGGGTTAACTTTGCTTACATTATTTCTCAATTGGTTTTAAAAGTTAGTTAAAAAGTTTCATTGAAAACAAATAATTTATTCCAAAAGTAAGTGAATGCATATTTTATCACAGTAGAAAATGGAAATGCAATATTTTCAATCCTTAATTATGCAAATATTACAAAGTATGACTGTTAATGTGATAAAATATCACATTTAAATAAAATATATCAATTTAAATGATTTTTGTAATTCATTTAAAATATTGAAAGACAGTCATGTTTTAAATTTATCTTTGAAGAATCGTTTTAAGATATCCGACTACGTTCGAAGGAAAATTTTTGAAAAACTGAATTTTTTTAACTATTTAAAACTAGGGTTTTTAGATGTATTGTCAATTATAATGCAAAATACCATCAATATAAAAAATATTTGAAAACATAATAGATTTTGTAAATAGGAAAATATGTAGTAAATGTAAATGAAATTTAACCGAAACGGTTAACATTCTACACAACATGGTAATGCAGCAATCCTTTTTTCTTTTACGCAAGTTATCGAATATAAAGATGAAGCAAATGAAACAAAATCTTGCAAAAATGTGGAGATGCAAAGAAGTTATGGGTAAACATATACGTATATGTGCACTTTTCTCTTAAATTCACAACTTCATGTTTTCTAAAAACACGAATAAATGTAAAAGTTTTTCACCAACAATACAACTTTTGGTTCATTTCATTGCCCATATTATTTTAAAAACACGCTGAAATTTTTATATAAATATCTCTATCGGGTTTTGAGATATTATGTTAACGGTGGAGAATTATTATGAACATTAAAGTTTTCAGGAAATGAAAGTTGAAGGAAAATTTTAGATGAAAAAATTATATGAAATTGGATGATAGGTCAGGTCTTAGAAAGATGAACAGTTGTGAAGTGAGGAAAGCTTGAACTACAAGAAACCACAATTTTAAAAAATTCGTCATTCGACATAATGTAATAAAAAAATATATAGGAAAATTATTCACATGAATATTTCACTTATGCATAAGAATATTTTCTGGAAAAAAATATTTAATTAATTTATTCTTTAACTCTTAACCATATAAGATCACACGAGTGATTAAAAATTAATGATTTTAATCGATTTTGCATAGGTGATAGAATTCCTGGAAACTTTTATTGTTCTTGGGTATAGTCATCATTATTGTATTCCATAAATTGTCATTAATGTAAAACTGGACTAAATATTTCGAATACTTTTTTCTTACTACTAACTAGCTAGCTAGCTTAGCAAGAAATGTCCAAAGATGTTCGTGTCCCTTTTGTTTTCATTCCGTAAGCCCTTCTGAATTACTTGCAGAAAAGAATTAGTTTGTACTTTTTTGCGTATATCAAATAAGCCATATGTATATCTCCAAATCAGTCACAGTTTTTAAAAGCTGGAAAATCCACCTTTCATTTCCCAGTCAAAATAAATATCTAGAAAAGTTTTTTTTTGTGCTAATAGTTTTTTGAAAAATGCGAGTGAGCCATGTTTTTAAGAAATGAAATCATTCATTTGGCTACTTCTAAAGTACCATAAAAGATTTTTTTTGTATAGCTCTGAATTATCAAGACTGAGTCACTTTAGAATAAATAATTAAATCTTCAAAGAATTCTAATTACTTCAATATTATTTAAACATACAACAAAAAATATATACCTCTAGAAGCGAAAATGAATATCTAATAGAGCAAATACCAATTTTTAGCTTGCGATGTTCAAATAAATGGAATTGAATTTTATTCTCCTCGTAGAACGAGCATCCAATTTAGCTTATATATTTTTGTTTTCCATTTCTCCTGATAAATTAAAACTTTTGTCTTGCAAAACACATTTATGCTTAGAATAATATTTCTTAAGATAATTTTTTTTATAAAAAAACGTAAAATAATAAATACTAATCCCTAGTTTTTCGAAATAAAAAGAATTCTACAATGAAAAATAAACTAACAATCAAGACAATTTAAATATGACTGTTTCGTTTAATTATGTTTCTCTGTTTATTTTGTGCATTAACAAGCTGAAACGTCAAGTCATTTAGAAGAAGAATAAAATAAATATTTTATGCAAACAGTTTGGGATTTGCTGTGCATTAAATAATTCCAAAAATACAATAAAATGCATTCTATTCTTTACATTTAGAATAAAAAGCTCTGAAAATCACAATGATTAGTTTTTAAAATTCGAAACGCTTTTCTCGTGCAAACTGATTAAAACAAACAATGAAAGCGAAAACCATCATTAAAGAAATTATTTCTGACTTCATTCATTTGCCGTCATGCTTAAACATTGTAATTTCGTTTCATTTTTTTAAAAATAAATGTTTATCTCAAATCACAAATATTTGGAGCTTTTAATTATGTCGATTTTGTTTCGATTTCTCATAAGAATTTTAATTATGATTTTTATATTTTGATTTATTTCGAATCCAGATACTTTGATTTTTCATAATAAACTCTATTCTCAGATTAAATAGAATATGCTAATAAACTTGCAATTTGTTTTATGATTGCAATTTTAATACAACCTATTTTGTAATATTAATGTTTGTTAAATGGACTTTAACTTGTTTAAAGACTTTTCTAATTTTGGCTTTGGCGTCAAAATTGCATCCAATTCCAAAATCATTTTCGTGTGTTATAGTTAGATTTGTTAAAAAATAGCTTACATGCTTTTAAGATTAGTAATTAAGAAGTATCTCTGCGGTTTTTATGATAAGAATTACATTCTTAGCCATTAAGTTTAACACCATAATAATAAAGCTAAACTACAGTAGTAACTTCAAATTTCTAATCTTTCCAACTGTAAAGAAAATATCAATTTATATACAATTATTATCAAAGCAAACAAATTGATAAGTTGCTCATTTAATTAAATATTCCTATAGAATTCTAAAATTAACTAATCGTGAAAGCTTTATATTTTTCAAGGAAACTCAAGCTTTATTTTGGGAGAAAAGTATTTAATGAAAGCAAAGGACTCTGAAATAACTGTTCAGATATTATATAGATTTTTAAAAAATGAACTTTTCTGCAGAGAAAAGATTAATGATGATATTGCCGCATTAAAACGAGATATTAACGAGTCTGCATATCTAAATGGTTATAGATGACCTCATAGTCTGGGGATCAGATGTTTGAATCTCTTAGACTTTAAATATGTTTAATTATTTTTCCTTGATTTGTTTTTCCTTTATTTCTTGTTCCAGAAAATTCTAGACCTTACTTTCATTTACCAGATAAGTGCTCTGTACTTTTCTTATTGTCTCCAGAAAGGTATTCTGGAACATTCCCTACTTGTACAAAAACTGAAAATCTCTCAGTCACAGGGTTCTTGGTTCAGAGTTGAGTTAATAAACGGATTTCACTCTACTTCCTCTATCTTTTTATGCTCTATCTACTTGACAATATTTATTAATGTTTGCTTAAAGCATTTTTCTTGGCAAAATCACTTCTGGATGCGAAATGAATTTAAGACAGAAGATAGCGCGAATCCATTGAAAGACACTAAACTTAAAAACGATAATGTGCTTTAAAACGCTTTTCAATCCTAAATTTTTCCAGCGTTTGTTTTGCTTCTCCAGAATAACGGAATCTAGTGAATTGACCATTTTCCTCAGTTATCCCCAGAGACACTTTTTCCTTGAAGATGTCAATTTTGAGTCGCCATTTTTTTCATTTGCAGCAGGCCCCATGAGCATTACGTTCCATTACATCCTGCGCAATCTTGACAGTTCTATTTTTTTTTTTTTTTTTGAGAAATATTCAAGGTGAATCGAAAGGGTTGATGGAACAATAGTTCTACGAAGAGTATTTTCAAATTCTTTGCGTGAGTATGCCAAAAAGCAGCATAACAAGAGCAATCGCTTGAAACACAAAAAAAGAAGCTTTAAACGGTTTGAAAATTGTCAAGCTGTTTGATCGATCAATTCCAGAATTTGTCTAGTAAGAATGACGTTTATGGAATTCTGTTGTTCATGAATATTCGAGAAAGACTCGAAATCAAAGCTTCGTAATTTTGAAAGATCACCTGAATGTATTTTCAATTTCATGACCTTTTTCGAATATTTATGCATTGTTGTCATCTTGTAATGCTATTGAGTGCTTTAGGAAGTAGACAGCTTTCTAAATCTATGACATGAAATATCAGATATTCAATGGTACAGTCAATATGCAAATTATATACATATATATATATATATATATATATATATATATATATATATATATATATATATATATATATATATATATATATATATAGGGTGTTATAAAAGAGAAAAAAGAAGAAGAG
>JAPMOQ010054004.1:857262-889495 GCA_026543055.1 Argiope trifasciata | reverse complement strand
TATGTGATCGATCAACACAGTCTCTCTATAAGTAAAATATATATCTATATATATATATATATATATATATATATATATATATATATATATATATATATATATATATATATATATATATATATTGAGTCTTTTAAAAGTTAAAAAAGCAAATGAGAAATCTTTTAATAACAATAACAATAAATTGAGGAACATGTTGAGCCATTTATCATACTATTGGACCAGTTCTCTTAACCAGTCGGTCCTTGGTCGGTCAGGTCCTTGGCTCTTGAACCAGTTTTTGGCCCCCTTTCGAGCATCATCGTTTGATAAGAATCTTTTTTCGGATAAGTATTTCTTCAATGCCTGGAAAACGTTTTCATTGATCTCTCTGTAATCTTCAAAAGAAACTCACCTGCCACGCTCGTGAATGACGTTATATAAATCAAACTTTAACTTTGTATTAATTTCCTGGCAACATGAAATTTGTAACGGAAATTGCTTTTGTTAATAACCCCATTTGTTCTACTCTACACTTTTTTGTGTGTGTAGTATATAATTTTCTGATATTATTAAACGTTTATATAAAACAGCATGTAATAGACACCATTTCTCCACCTGTTTTCTGCTTATTGCTTCGAATCCCGTACACTTCAACGATTTATGTTTGAATGTCCGATGGAAACATATTCTTTCCCCACATAAATTGTATCGCGGTCGGCGTTTCTGTGGGAGACCACTTCTCTAGACTTCTTACCATTACTGTCACTTTTTCGGGTCTCAGTATTAACACTATCTACTCGCACGACTGGTTTAAGCCAACTAGCGTCATCTGTTTCCACTCTGGGTAACAGTATTCCCATCCACAATTTCTACTTTCCAAATACTGTTGCTTGTAAACTTTTTTTCGATCTCCCCTCGTGTATTGAGGGATCGTCATACCAGATTCAAAAGTATAATGCTTCTGGAAAATAAATAATTCAATAATGAATTTTACTTTGAATCAACCATTTATCTCCGTTTAATACATAATAAGAGGAAAATTTCGAAACACTAAAGGAAAAGAACCATTTCTCTGAAAAGTAAATTATTTAATAATAAATTTTTTTGATCTGGCTCTTTCCTACAGCAATCTTTTCCCAAAAATTTAAATTCCAAGTGTTGTTGGATCCATCTTAATATACACCACAACTTTCTTTCTCAATGTTACAAAAATGAAGTGCCGTACCTTATTGCTTTCTCTCTTATCAAATAAAAAGTAATCTAGGCCATTCTTCTTCCGAGCAATTCACTGGAAGGATATTTGATTTTTTTGTCAATAACTAGAACACTTTCTGTTAGAAACTGTTCAATAAATGCCCCTGCGAAGAAGGAAGGCGTTGAAAATTGATTTATCTGTTGATTCGTGCCCAGACATTGTGTTCAATCACAGCCATTTTTCCGTCTGCGTCCGTTTTATGAAGTTTCATCATGAACTTGGTTGATCATCTGGCGGATGCATTCTGGATTTCATGCTCAGGAAAAATGCTCCCGAAAGAGCTATGAAGTGGAGAAGTGATGAAATGTTTCTTTCGATCAATAGTAATGGTTTCAAACCTCTGATTGGCACAAATGTTGGCCGAGAAATGCCATATTTGATAATTCATCAGTATGAATGAAAACTATTTGCTGAAAAAAATCAAGTAAATAGTTGAAGAATGTAATTTTATCTGCTTTTCAATTCTTCACTATGGCTTCTAAATATATGATGAATGACAGTTCATCATATATTTGGAAGTTATTCATCAATGATGATGATTTGCTGATTCATCAGTATGAATAAAACTATTTGTTGAAAAAACCATGTAAATAATTAAAGAATGTAATTTTATCTTCTTTGCATTAGAGATTTTAAATACATGATGAATGACAGCTAATTTCTTTTAGTTAAAAGTTCAGATTATCCGCAAATAGAGTCCAATAATCAATTGATTTCATTGGTCATATCATTTAAAGAAAACGCTGAAGATTTTTGTAAATTCCTTTATTAGTTTTGGGGATATCATGTGAACGGAGGAGAATTTTTATGAAAATTAAAATTTTGTTAAAATTAAAGCTAAAGACAAATTTTAGTCGAAAAATCAGGGATCTGGATGATATGTCAAGCCGCCCTTTTCTGAGACAAGATAAACTCTTTTGGTAAGAGAAAAGTCTAAACTACAAGGAATGATAAGTATTAAAAAAAAATCCCCGATGTGGTCTATAATCTGTATTTTTAATGTAATCGGATACCTTAATTCAATCAAACGATATATATATATATATATATATATATTGTCGATTTCCTAAGAACAAAAAGACTTTCTTGTAAAAACAAATTGCATTTGTGTAAATAATAACTCTGATAGTTTGAAATTCGATGAAATATTATTCAAAGTTATAAATTTAGCGAATTTTGAAGAAAGAAAAGATAGTTGAATACTATATCAATGTAAAGATTTATGGTCAACACATTTGTGATATTCAGTTCAGTTTAGTTATATTAACATCCGTTGTAAAGCAACACTACTGTTATTTTGGGAAGGTCTTTATCATTTTGAGAAGCGTTCAGATGACGAGAACGACACCTGAGCTGGCAACCCCCTCTCCCCACCACAGCAGTGGGAGGAAGATTTGCCTGACTGATTTAAGGAGCAAGAGACCCCCTCTCACTATGGTTCTTCGGTGCAATTGAGTCTCGAACCTGAATCCTTCCTGTACCAAAGCCGATACCTTACCACCAAGCCACAGTGGCCCCTTAGTAGTTCAGAAAAAACTATCCAATATATGTTCTAGATTAAAACTCGAATGCCATTTAAAGTATTCGCAAGGATTAGATTTTATTCAAAGGAATTTAAAGAACCTTAAAAAACAAATTTATTAATCCAAAATAATTCATAAATGTCTTTAATTTTTGATTGAAATGTATGTAATCAAACATGAGCTTACAGGTCGCTGCTTTTGAATATGATAATTGTGATTTTTCATAGTTATTTTTTGCCTTTATGTATTTAAAATTTAGCTTTTGTTTATTTATATTAAAATGCTTGTTTATAATGAATTATTATCAAAAAATGTAAGTTGAAATTACTCAACACCTGAAAAAAGACTGAGGTGCAAATAAAAAATTTGTTATTTAATTTAATAGGAGTTAATTTATAAATGATAAGTGAAATTTAAATAAGAATGATAATTTCTCTGCTTTTTCTTAAATTTGTTAAAGATGTAAATACATTTAATCAATGTTATGACTGCTTAAATGTTATGACAACTCTGAAATAGTTTGATGAAATGTCCAAAAAAATTTAAATCTTATCCTTTTAAATGAACTGAAAGACATACAAAATATTGAATTATATTTTATAAAAAATATTTTAGAATATTTTTCTAAAATTAAAACCGATTTTACCGAAGTGTGCAATTTATTCTTATGAATCAGTTTCACGAATAATTTCAAAATATATTTAGGGATTGCGATAGATTTGATTCGTTTAGATGGCATTTTTATTATGGCTATGTTTCTACTTTTCAACAATCTGGCGACAAATTACAATTTTAAGGTATCCGCCTACGTTGCAAATACTGGTTATCGACCACATTGGAGATTTTTTATTGTTATTTCTTGTAGTTCAGACTTTTCTCTTTCCAAAATAGTCTATTTTTTTAAGAAAAGGAAGGCCTGCCATCTCATCTAAGGGGTTTTTGTGCGAAACGTATTTTTCATCTATATATTACTTCGATTTTCTCAAAACTTTAATTTTCATAAAAATTCTTCACCGTTCACATGATATTTCAAAAACTAATAGAGGTATTTACATAAAAATTGCAGCTTGTATTTTAAAAAAAGCGGGCAATGGTCACCAATCACGTCCGGGTCACACATGTTACAAAGATCTTATTGCCAATATTGAAATAGCGAAGTACCTTATTGTATATAATGGTAAAAAAATTATACCTAAACACAATAAATAGAAAGCTCAAAGAACGTTTTGGTGAAAAGAGTTTCTGAATTTCGTAAGATTAAAAAATATTCACTTTATTGAGATAAAATTGATAACCAATTATTTAGAAAAAATCTCAGCAACAGTCACATACGCTTTACATCACATACTACACATTGGTGAATGATAGTTTTTTATTAGATGAAATGTTGGCAATCAAAATCAATGCAAAATCATATTTGCTCATAAATTTCTGAACATGTATTTTTAAAAAGATTATACAATACTGCCTCTAACAATATATTAAATAATACGTTTGTTTTAGAATTGTTTGAGATTATAATGAATTATTTAATCAGTTTTTAAATAATACATTTGTTTTAGAACTATTTGCGAAAGCAATAACTCTAAATTGTCCATATCCAAAATTCATATTTTGTGAATGAAAAAAGAAGACAAAGCTTGACTATAGCTATTTCGGATAGAATTGAGATTCGGATAGAATCGGACTGAGAAATATTTCGAACGTTAAAAGAGTTGACATTTAGAAGATTAACAACAACACATGATATAAAAATCTAGAACAATTTTCTCTCTTACCTTTCCATAGAAAAAATGTAACATTATATAATTTATTAAGATTTATAATCGAAAAATATTTATCATAACGTTTTGTAAAGTTTTCAGGCTAAATAGAGTCCGTTCGAGCCGCTGGTCAATATTCCGAGCGACAAGAGGATTCCATTCTGCGTCCTGCTTCTCATCCTGTCTCCTCTTCCGTGTGATTCTTTTTTTACGTCGGATATGTTCATGAATAAATAATCTGGATCCTATCTTCCTGGAAAATGGAACTTTGATATAGTCGTCACCGGGTTCTAGGAGAATTGCAAGCAAGAAGAGGATACAGGATCAATAAATCGCAAATGATATCTTTTGTTGAATTGACATCGAGCCGAGAAACACTTGAACAAAAGCAAAAAAAAAGTATTTTTTTTTTGTTTGGGTAATTATTTTTTGTAATAAATATGATACTAAAAAAAGAAGGTATCCGACTACGTTAAAAAGATTGCTTATTGAGCACATAGGTGATATTTTTTTAATTGCCATGTCTTGTAATTCAGACTTTCCTCTTTTCAAAACAATTTATCTATTCTAGAAAAAGGCATGCATGCCAGGGTCACATATTTTTTTCAGTTAAACTTTGTCTTTCATTTCAATGTTCTCCAAACTTAGATGTTCAAAAATATCCCCCGCCACTAACATGATATCTCAAAAACTAATAGAGGCATTTATATAAAAATGTCAGCGTGTGTTTTAATAATATGGGCAATGAAATGAACCAAAAGTTTTATTGTTAATGAAATACTTTCTCATTTATAAGTGTTTTAAAGAAAATTAGGTTTTAAATTGATGGAAAAAAATACATATATATGTATGTTTATACCTGTAACGTCTTTGCATCTCAAAATGTTTCTTAAGATTGTGGTTCATTTCATTCATTATTATATTCAATAATTTGTATGCAAAGAAAAATAGGATAAGGCAGCATTAAAACTTTGTGTAGAGTGTGAATCGTTTTGGTTCAATTTAACTAAAATTTACTATAAATTTCCCTATTTCTCAAAATATATTATATTTTGAAATAATTTTGTTGTGCGTATGGTATTTTATGTCGTAATTGAGAATACGACTAAAACCATAGTTTTAAATAGTTTTTTAAAAATCCAACTTTTCCGATATTTTCTTTGGAACGTAGTCAGATGCCTTAATATAGAAATCGCAACAGCAAATATATTTACAAATTTAGAAATGTCATTATTTCCTTTTTGTCACTTTTTTAGATTAACATATCTTCAGAAATCTATCAAAATTTTAAATCATTCTTATTTTAATTTTAAAATTTTAGTACTCACTAGATAATGAAAGAATTCATATTTCAAATACTGAACATGCATTGAAATAGTTTAGAATTACACAAAAATTTAAACACTATTTTATATTTCAGAACTTTGGTTTTTCTTCATTGTTCTTTTTGTTGATTAAATGTAGAATTGAATAATAATATCACAATTTAGGTTTTATATGCCATTATAAAATGTGCATACAAAATATGTTTTCGAAAATTTGTAAAAGAATTTAACGAAATTTCTGAGAACTTTCTTGCATAAAAGGCAAAAAAACAAAAAATAAAGAATTCGAATACTTTTTTAAGAATGTTTCTAACATAATTCAAAATACTCTGTCAAGAGAATTGAAAGCACATCACATGTGCATTGTAATAATCCAAATCAACTTTATTATGATTTAAAAAGTGATAAGTTTAGGAATTAGCATTCAAATTCAATTAAACAGAACATCACATTTGCAATAATCTATACAGAGACAACATGAATATCAAAATGTGTTAAAAATTTTAATTTAAACTCATGCTTTCTGAAATTATTAAAAACACATGTAAGTATTCACACATACCAATGGTTTACTTTTAAGGTATCCGATTATGTTCGAAGAAAAAGTTTTGGAAAATTGAACTTTTTAAAAACCATTTAAAACTATAGTTTTTAAATGCATTTTCCATAATAATACAAAATGCTATGCATACAACAAAATTATTTGAAAATATAACATATTTTGAGACAGAGAAATTTGTAGTAAATTTTAATGAAATTTTACCAAAACATTTGACACTCTACAAAAAATTGTAATGCAGAAATCCTATTTTTTTCACACAAGTTATAGAATGTAATGATGAATGAAATGAACCAAAATCTAAGAAACATTTTGATTTGCAAGAAGTTATAGGTACAAATATACTGTGTATGCATTTTTTCCATAAATTTACAACTTAGTTTTTTAAAAAACACCCATAAATGAAAAAGTATTTCACAAACAATAAAACTTTTGGTTCAGTTCATTACCCCTATTATTTAAAATACGGGCTGAAATTTTTATGTGAATATATATATTAAATTTTGAGATATAATTTTAAAGGTGCTGAATTTTTATGAAAAAGGAAAGTTTTGAGAAAATTGAAGTTGAAGACAAATTTTAGCTGAAAAAATATATGACCCTGGAGGATAGGTCAATCTTTCCTTTTCCTAGAAATTTCCCTTTTCCTTGTTTGATCTACAAAGAATGACAATTGAAAAAAATCGCCAGTGTGGTCAATAACCTGTGTTTTTAACGTAGTCGGATACCTTAAAAAAAGTGAAAACGGAAATTTAAAACAATAACAATATTTCAGTGAAAAAAATTAACGCTACAATCCAATCCAATTAAAACGGTAACTATTCTTAATACCAAGAATTAAATTTTATGTTGTAATTCAAATTATAGATAAAATACATCCATTTTTATTTTTCAAAAAATAAAATTCTTTCAATCTATTCTTTAAAAATTAGTTATTAATTGATAAATAATATATTTTTTCCAATGATGGGTATTAAAACAAATGTCAATTTTTTTCTAACTAAACCTACCTCTTATTCTGTTACTTCAGTGAAACACACACATTCAGAAACCGTCATACAAAGTTTGAGCAAACAATGTTTATTAGTTGTTTATTCTTTTTAGAACTTGAAATCATATTTAAAAGCATAAAAAATTACAAAAATAAAAATGTAGTATTATGCAAATTTGAAAATGAATTTAAAGATTTTCTAAAAAGGAAAGTTACAATGGAATTCAATTTTCTAAAGGAAACTCTTTATAATTTAAGTAATAATTTTAATTAATTTTTGATATTTTCACTTACACTCGGCTTTTCAAACTAGTCTCTTACCTTAAAATTAAAAACATAATATTTACATTAAAGGTGAATTTTTTTAATAAGTATTTACCATAAAGACTACATTATGAAATATAAATTAAAAATTATTACGGCAACACATGTTTTGAGTTAAATTTGCATGCAACACTATGTTATTCTATATTTTCAACGCTTAAATTATTCTAGTTACATTTGATCATAGAAATATTTGAAATTATAAAATGGAATTTTATCCTCATGATTGAAATATTGATATATCTATAAATATTTTTATAAAATAATTTTTAACACGTATGATTGCTTATTATATAGACTCACTGTTCTTAGTATATATTTAAATAGCGAAATTATTTGAAGAGTTTTGGTAAAACTTAATAGAAAATATCTAAAAATGAATCAGTTTCATTATTGAAAGATTTTTTTAAAAGCATAGAATATCATATACTAAGGTATCCGAATACGTTGTAAGGTCGATTTTCTCAAAACATGACATTTTTCAAAAATTATTTTATTCGGTAGACCAGTCTTTCAGCTATCCAAAACATTTTTACTTTTGTCTCTACGTTCATTAGAAATTCTGATATTAATATTTTCATAATGATCGGTCAACCGGAAGTGGACATTTAAATAACCAGTACCAATTTAAAAGGCCAAAAACATGCTATACATAGTTGTATAAATGCAAATTTAGTTTTAAATATGGAAATTATTTTGCACAGAAAAACACAAAATGACGATGAGATTTGTAATGATTTTTTTTTGGAAATTTGTACCTAAATATATCTTTGTTCAGCTCTGAAACCTCAGATTAGGGATATTTATGTCTTTAATGCATTTTAACAATGGTTTTATAGGACTTTTGAATACCCTTAATGTTTTTGGAGTGTATTCTAATGCAAATTCAGTCAGAGCATTTGCTGAGATCGACAATTACAGAATAAATGAATGTAAGTACCATTCACTGCCAAAGGCAAAAATTGTCAGAAAAAATTTAAAATGATTAAAAAAGGAATATTATTTAAAGATAAGAAGGTATAACCTATAAAGGTGATGAATTTTGAGTATGTACAGCCATAACTTATTATTATAAAAAGTTACTGAGTACTTTTAATGCATTTATCTCAAAACTGATTTTTATTCATTTCTTGCTCACTTCAAATCAAATAACACAAAATATTATATTCGTGTAACTATGAAATTTCATAGACTTTGTCTTCACGCTATTTTCTAGAGAATTAACTTAAAGAATTTAGATCAAGTAAATAGTTTTTTTTAAATTTCAGCCTAAATTTTGAATAATAATGTCATAAATTTACTAAGAATTTGATAATAAATATTTAATTGGCTGTAAAATTTTCATTCATTATTAGAACAATAACATTTTAGTTCATTCTCTAGACAAAACTAAGTAGTTTCTTTTGTTTGGATCAAAATTATAGATCCTGGTGTAGCTAATTTGAAGTTATAATTAAGATAAGAGTGAGAATTTGCTTAAATTTATGCCATTAAAGGCCTATTTTCAAAAAGTGCTAATGGTTATTTCCAATATTGACATCCTATTACTAATTTGGAATAGTTTTAAACCTAGATATAGGGTTAAAATACGTCTACACCATGTTTTCCTCAAAATTTTGGAACGTGTTTGGATACCTTAATGCCATTTTTGAATCTCCAGTATCAGCGATTACAGTTAGAAGGCACATTCATAATAAAATATATATGGCAGAGCAACAAGTCCCAAGCTACTTGTTACAGATGTTAGTGGCAAATGTTATTTCTTGAATGCTTTAAATCGTCCCAAAAGATGACAATAAAACTTTTCCATTAAAAAAGCAACCATAGATAGACCATAACCTATACCAAGAAGAATCAAACTTCCAGAAATATCATTCAGGGAGAGAGAATGGTACCCTTCATGCTCCAAATTCTGTTTCTGTGCCCGAAACCAAGCTCTGTAAAGTTCATCATCTGTAATTCTTTTATACAATCCGGCACCATTAATTCTTCTCAAAATCATGTCCAGTTTATTCTTGCAGCAGAAATTCTTGTTCACAACCATCGCAACAGGTAAAACCACCGCCATGTCGTCAGAAATGTATTTCGTCGCCAATGGCGCTTTTCCGAATTTAAAATTAAACATGAGCTGTACTCCCAAGACAGCAGCTTTACCATAAAAATTATCCTCTTCCAGGTACTTGTCTGAGAGGACATACCAATCATTCTTATTAATCATGTCTGCGATGTACGTCAAGTACTCTTTCCCCGCACTCTGCAAGACTGGTATTATTGCTGTTCCTTTCGGAGTGAGGACTTTGTACTCTCCTTTCTGAACCATTTTGGCTAAGTGTTCGAAATTTTTCACGTAGGTATCGTACAGTGGTATCGAGAGAAACGATGCCAAAACGGCGGCATATGAAGCCGATATCCATGAAGCAAAGTACCACAAGCAACTTAATAAGAATAAACTACGAAATTTCTTGTCGTTTATTGGCTGCAAAATAATAGCGCCAAATACTTTCAGCAAAAGATAGGAGTAAGGCATCTTTGTTAGATTTAGCATGCGAAAAATGATGGGCATGGAAAATAAAACGACTAAAATGCCCAACCAGGTAATCAAATCAAAAGGATACACATACGCGTATGCAGTGGGTAGAAGTTTAGGAAAATTTGTAGCAAAAGTCATTTCGTTAATAGAATATGGTTCAGAGAAATCTATGAACTTCTTTCTGTCTTCACTCGTGCCGAAGAAGCATATGGCCATATCAGCTTCCCCCCTCATCACGACCCCTATCAGTCCACTCCATGTTCCGTTTCCTAAATGGCGTCCCCATTGCTTGTCAGGAGAGGTCACCAACCTGTATTTGAAGTTCAGAGCTTCAGATAAAACTTCAAGAAGTCTTCCTTCTGCTCCCTTGGGTTTGGTTTCGCCTCTTTCAGAGTCTGGAAATTCAAAAACTTGCTGAAACTCGAGAGAAGCTACAGTAATTTCACTTGGGAACATCACAGCAAAATTCTTCAAAACTTTTTGGTATTGAATCTCGCAATTATTAGAATTATATTTCAAATTTTAGAATTGGTTAGAATTAAGTCTTTTTCCAGAATCAGGAAATTCAAACACTTGCTGAAACTCTAGAGAAGATACAGCAATTTCACTTGGGAACATCACAGCGAAGTTCTTCAAACCGTTTTTGACATTAAATTAACGCAATTGTTTAAAATTCCATTTTGAATTTTAGAATTAGTTAGAATTTAATCTTTTCCAGAATCAGAAAATTCAAAAAATTGCTGAAACTCGAGTGAAGCTCCAGTTATTTCACTTGGGAACATCACAGAGAAGTTCTTCAAAAGTGTTTTTTGACATTACATCAACGCAAGTATTTAAAATTCTATTTAGAATTAGTTAAAATTTAGTCTTTTTCGGAATCAGAGAATTCAAAAACTTGCTGAAACTCGAGTGAAGCTACAGTAATTTCACTTGGAACATCACAGCGAAGTTCTTCAAAAGATTTTTGACATTGAATTAACGCAAATATTTAAAATTCTATTTAGAATTTTAGAAAGAGTTGGAATTTCCTCTTTTCCATAATCAGGAAATTCATGAATTTGTTGAAATTCAAGAGAAGCTATAGTAATTTCACTTTGGAGCAACACGGCAAAGTTCTTCAAAACCCTTTGGAGATTAAATCAACCCAAAAATTTAAAATTCTATTTAGAATTTTAGAATTAGTTGGAATTTAGATTTTTTCAGAATCAGGAAAGTCAAAAACTTGCTGAAACTCGAGTGAAGCTACAGTAATTTCGCTTGGGAATAACACAGAGAAGTTCTTCAAAACTTTTCTGACATTAAATTAACGCAAGCATTTAAAAGTCTGTTCAGAGCTAAACGAAATATCTGTTTATCTGAGAACGAATGCAGAAATGTTTGAACGCTCATATTGCTTTTATCTTAATTTGAATCCATTCATACTCTATCGGGTTTTTTATGAGAATGGTATATAAAAAACAAATCTTGTTGATATTGCGTCATTCAATGATGAAGAGTTGATCCACTGTACACAAGAAGAAGGGGTATACAAAAACCTATTCAATTTAATTTGATAGGTTAGTTACTTCATAATTCAGCGAAAATATAAATATTTAATTTGAAATCTTAAAGCCATTCTAAAAAAATCGGAGGTAAACAATTTTAAATAAATAAGATATCCGTCACTCTGCTTATCATATTAAAATTTCATTTTCTAGACAGCATTTAGTCATCAACTCATTGATTTCATTGATAGCATTAGCATATCTTTCGAATATAATCTGTATAAATGTTGACTTTCAATTCATATTTCATTCAAAATGGATTATATCGAATGATGGTAAAATTGTATGGAGCTCTGATGTATAAAAAAATTCTAACATCGATCATAAAAAAACATGTTGATAACACCTGAAATCTCAATCAACAATCAAATATTTACTGTTGATGTATTATTCATCTCGATCTGGTGCACGCTAAATTTATGAATTCTGGAAGCTTGAAGCTGGAGGTGCTAGGAGAAATGGCTTTTTTGTTTTATGATCGACATTATTGAGATCCGTTCCAAAATAGTCCTTCTGTTGCTTCTAAACGGCACGTTGACATAACTAAACTAAACTACCAATGATAACTGAATTTGAATATAATAGACAACAGCTATTTATAACTATACAATAGACAATAATACTATTTTCTATTGAATACAAAACATAATAAAGCTATTTATTCTTTAGAATAAAAGAATAAATATCATAATATGGAATAAAAACTAAAAACATAAAATGGTTTTTATTTGATTGGCTTCATTTGAAAATAATATTTAAACTGCAACTGTGCCATTTTTTAAAAATCACTACTTAGATGAAAATTTTGAAATTAAGCACAAATATTTCTCAAGCAAAGTGAAGTATATAACTATAATAGCGGTACTATATGTTACACAATAATAATGTGATAAAATAGAAGCTCTAGATCTTAAAAATATACACACTAAAATGCGAAAAACACGGATGCAACAAAAAATGGACTAATTATCAAATTGCAAAAATCTCGGGATAAGCAGCTAAAGGAGCATTAATTAAAGTATCACATAATTTATTGTTTGCTAGCTGGTACCCGGCGCGTTGCTGCCACAGAAGAAATAATCTTGGAAATATCATTTGAAATTTAAAATAGTTATCTTGTTTGATTAAGAATGATATTTATTTTCTTGTCGGCAATGAATACATTCATTGAAATTGAAGGATATATATAGGAGAAGCATAAACAAAATTTATTCTATTTTATTATTCTGTTCTGCAAACAAATACTCATTTTTTATATATTAGATTTGTGCATTGTTTTAGAATTGTAAAGCTTGGTGTTTTTTTAAGAATGGTCAAGAAAGAAATTATTTATTTCTTCTAGTGATTCATTTCCTATTCGTTCAGTATTAACAAATTTAATATTAACAAATGGGATTAAAATATTTTCTTTTAAAATTCATTAAACATAGAAAATATATTTATACCAAAAAAATCTTTAATACAGTTGAAAAGACAATTTTCTGAAAACTAAGATGGTGTGAAATTATTTGTACCATTTTATTTTCGCAGCAAAAAAAAGCTAAATTTTTATTAGATGTTTAGTTAAAATTTCAAGGTTATAGGATTGGTTCCATTTTGGCACGCTTCCTAATAAAACTATTACGTCAGACAAAGGTTTACCTTGCATTTACGTACAATAGCTCCGAAATATTAATATTTAGCTTGAATTTAGCATCTTTACTGAATCTGCTGTGTCTCCTTAGCTAGTTATTTGATGGTAAATCCATGCTTAATACATGGAGATAAGTCGATCGGATAATATTTTTTATATTTTAGATGATTGTATATTTACTATATATTTATTATTCAATTATTTTATTATTATATTATACTATTTTTATTCCATTACATTATTTTTATTATTCTATTATTATATTACTAAACAGCCTATAACCTTCCCGTAAGTGTAAGTAATAAATAGTCAAATTTCATAGCAATCGGATGAGAGGTACATCAGCTCATAAGAAACATGCAGACAAATATTCACTTTAGTTATATCGATGTAAATTCCACGAAATTTTAATAAAAAGCTTGCATGCTGCAACCTTTCTAAACATAATAATAATTATATCCCAAGGCTTTTTAAAAAGCGGCTTGGATTGTATTTTCTAGAAAGCGATAAAAAATCCCAAGACAATCTTTCTACCTTCCATGGAAGGATATCTTGATAGTCACGCATCCGCCTCCTCAAAATAACCCTAAGGACTAATCAGCAGTGAGTAATTTGGGACAGAAACCAGCTGGGTTGATTGGGACAGTAGCTGTCCCGAATAGACCCATTTTCACCGATTGCTGTTGCTATCTCTGGGGCTAGTGTCATCCAATTTGCCGTCACATTCCTAATTTGAAGAACGTGTTCGATTAGCTTGGTTTGCAGCACAATGGTATCGGTGGTTATCGTAGGCAACAGTCAGGGAATTTAACTCTTTACAGAAAAGATGGGACAATTAAATTTCTTGACTACTGTGTAACATGCTTCAGTAAATCTCATACTTAAGGTATCCGACTACGTTCAAAAAACTGGTTATTGACCACATTGACGAATATTTTTACATTATAATTTCTTGCAGTTCTGACTTTCTTCTTTCCAAAACAGTTTATTTTTTCCAGTTAAAGGAAGGTCTGACCTCTTATCCAGGGTTGCATATTTTTTCAGCTAAATTCTGTCTTTTAACTACAATCTCAACACTTTAATTTTCATAAAAATTCTCCACCGTCAAAATCTGACATAGGTATGTGCATAAAAATTTCAGCGTGTATTTTGAATAATATGGGCAATGAAATAAACCAAAAGTTTTATTGTCGGTGAAATATTTTTTCCTTTATAGTTGTTTTTAAAAAAAATTACGTTGTGGATTTATAGAAAAAATGCATATATTCGTATGTTTTTCCCCATAACTTCTCTGCATATCAAAGTTTTTCTTCAATTTTGGTTCATTTCATTCATCACTATATTCCATAACTTGTGTGTAAAGAAAAATAGGATTGGTGCATTAACATTTTGGGTTAGGGGTTAACCGCTTTCGTTAAATTTCATTACAATTTACTACAAATTTTCCTATTTCTATCTTACATTTTCAAATATGTTTTTTTGTATTTATAGTATTTTGCATTATAATTGACAATACATCTAAAAACCATAGCTTTAAATAGTTTTTAAAAATTGAAATTTTTCAAAAAATTTCCTTTGAACGAAGGATACCTTAAACCGTTAAATTTTGTTACAAATAAATAGCCAAGTAATTATTTTTGTTCTGCGTTGTTGTGAATTGGACTGTAATTTGTGCTGAAAGTGATTAATATGTTATTGTTGTTTAGAAAACTAAGCAGATTTGAAAAGTATTGTGATGGCCACCCTTATATCAACAACATAAACCCGTTTTCTTAAGGTATCCGACTACGTTTGAAAGAAAAATTTTGAAAAATTGAATTATTTAAAAACTATTTAAAACTATGGTTCTTAGATATATCATCATTTATAATACAAAATACTATAAATGCAAAAAAAAAAATTGAAAATATAGTATATTTTGAAAAAGAGGAAATTTGGTAGTCAATTTTAATGATGTTTAAACAAAAACGGTTAACACTCTATACAAAGTAGTAATGCAGCCATCCTATTTTTCTTTGGACACAAGTCATAGAATATAAGGATGAATGAAATGGACCAATATCTAAGAAACATATTGAGATGCAAAGAAGTGATGGGTGAAAATATAAGTAAATATGCATTTTTACCATACATTCCTGATTTAATTTTTCTAAAAACACTTATAAATGAATCGCTATTTCACCAATAGCAAAATTTTTGATCCATCTCATTGCCCATAGTATTTAAGACTCATGCTGACATTTTTATGTGAATACCTCCATTAGTTTTTGAGATATCATGTCAGAGGCGGAGAATATTTATGAATATTAAAGTTGCGGAAAATTGAAGTTGAAGACAAATGTTAGCTGAAAAACATGTGACCCTGGATGATAGGTGAGGCCTTCCTTTTCCTAGAAAAGATTCACTGTTTTGGAAAGAGGAAAGTCTGAGGTCCAAGAAATAAGAATTAAGAAAACATTCACCAATGTGGTCGATAAACAACGTTTTTAACGTATTCGGGGATACTTTAAGCTTTAAACTATATATGTAGCTTTCTGTAACTTGCAGAGCATCTTAAATACTTCTATCTAAAATTGAAATCTAAATCTAGCATCTAAAATTCAAAACTAAACTCCAGGCTTTTTAAATTCCATCGATTTCGTTTATTCTCTTCACTTCACATCATAATTTACAAACCATTGCCAGATTCAAAAAGGTTTACATTTGATCATCAGTTATGATACAAAATAATATTAATAAAATATGTTTATCAAAAAAAAATCGTTTGCTTTTACTTAAAAAAATAATTTAAGGTATCCGATTTCGTTCAAAGGAAAAAATGTAAAAAATTGGATTTTTGTAAAATTTTTGATTTTTAAAAAATTCTTTTTGATTTTTGGATGTATTGTCAATAACAACACTATAAACCAAAAAAATATTTTAAATTGTAATATATTTTGAGAAGAAGGAAAATGTGTAGCAAGTTTTAATGAAATTTAACCAAAACGGTTAATACCCTACACAAAATGGTAAAGCAGCAATGCTGTCTTTCTTTGTACACAAGTTATAGAAGATAATGATGAATGAAATGTACCAAAGTCTAAGAAAAGTTTTGAGATGCAAAGAAGTGATGGTAAAAATATAAGTATTTATGCATTTTTTCCATAAAATCACTAGGCAATTTTTCTAAAAACACCTATAAATAAAAAAGTATTTCATCTACATACGATGAAACTTTTGGTCCATTTCATTGCCCATATTATTTAAAATACACTCTGATATTTTTACGTAAACACCTCTAATATTTTTTGAGAATATCATATTAACGGTGGAGAATTTTTATGATAATGAAAATCTTGAGAAAATTGGAGACAAATTTTAGCTGAAAAATATATTTTACATAAAATTCACTAGGATGATAGGTCAGACTATCCTTTTCATAAGAAAATAAACTGTTTTAGGAAGAGGAAAGTCTGAACTACAAGAAATAACAAACTAACAAAAAAATCGTCATTGTATTCGATAACCAGTATTTCCAACAAAGATAACCAGTATTTCCAAGCAAATCTGAATGGTCCACAAATCTACCAAGAAAATGTAACATTATATTCAATTATTTCTGTGTGGGAAAAAATTTACTGCAGGAATTTCCCAATTAGAAAGAAGAAAAATAATCAAAATGAAATTAGAGCACACTGAAAAATAAATACTTAAAACTACTTTATCCATTACACTTTAGTATATAATTATATACTAATGTTACTAACAGTAATAAGCATATGTAGTCGGATACCGTAATAAAAGTAAAATTTGTAGCAACTATAAAATGTCTGAAAAGGAATCTTCTGCTAAGTGGCTGTTAACAGATTATGACATTTGCCGAACATATATAGTTTCTTGGTTTATAGTAGTGCATATTAGTGAAATATTTCCAAGCATAAATATATTAAACGAATGGCAAAATCTCAGAACTGAACAATAATATTTATGTACGTCTCGAAAGTCATGACCATATGCTTACATTTTTTCAATACATATGCTTATTACTGTTAGTAACATTAGTATATAATTATATACTAAAGTGTAATGGATAAAGTAGTTTTAAGTATTTATTTTTCAGTGTGCTCTAATTTCATTTTGATTATTTTTCTTCTTTCTAATTGGGAAATTCCTGCAGTAAATTTTTTCCCACACAGAAATAATTGAATATAATGTTACATTTTCTTGGTAGATTTGTGGACCATTCAGATTTGCTTCTTAAAGATAAAATTAAATATCACTGATCTTCTCAAAATCAATTCACAAACTTTACTTTTATTCTAAGCTTGCTGACCTAAATCAAGTGAGGTTCCCCACAATTGCTGTAACATCATGCTACGTATATGTTTGAAAAAGAAATAAAGGGCTCAATGAAATGTGGTCTTTAAAAAATCCTTAATAATTAATCATGTTTTAGACTCGCATTCAATTTCCTCCTCACAAATGGTGTTCAGTAAGTGAAAAGTGGAAACACATTCCTCATAGAAGAAAGGCATTGAAAAACTGTCATGTATGCACCTGGGGGTGATATCTTAATAAGCCAGTAACTACCGCTAAACATTGGAGATCACTTTTGTAAAGGGGATATGTAACTAGGCTGCAAATCGTAAGATCGCGATTTCGATCCTTGGCGGAATTCAACCTTCCCATTGGCGCAATTCCAGCCAACACTCTCGTCAAATCGGTCACCTCAGACAATGAACATTTAAACAGCAGTCATGGCGCCATCTACCGGCAGTAAAAGCAAACAAAGCAAAGTCATTAGGCTCGCTGGACGCCACAATCACTCTCTTCGTTCGCCATAACGCTTAGCGCTATCAAAATACGCTCTTTACTTGCCATAACGCTTTACACTATAAAATCGTTCGTCTCTGCAATTACTCACTGGTAGGGGAGTATTGATGTAGCATCTTAATAAGCCAGTAACAGCCACTAAACAATGGGGATCACTTTTGTATAGGGGATATATTACATGGTTGCAAATCTGAAGATCGTGAGTTCTATCCTTGGCGAAATTCAACCACCACATTGGCACAATTCCAGCCAACACTATCGCCAAAACCTGATACAATGATTAGTCACGTTAGTAGCGATATATCCACTGTATTTTTCTGTAGAAGAATATTATGATAGTTCCTATTCTATAAGTAACCTTTATTGAATCATGCGTTGCTTTATTTTAATAAAAGTTAATATATTTTAAAAACCTGATATAAACTATGGTTTTTGTCATTATTTTCGAAACCATCGGGTCAAAATCATTAGGAAAAATATTACTATGTTAAAGGAAATGGAACATCGACATTTATAGATTAGTATTAAGGTATCCGACTACGTTCGAAGAAAAATTTTGAAAAAATTTAATTTTTTAAAAATTATTATAACAATTGTTTTTAGATGAGTTTTCAATTATAATGAAAAATACTATAAATACAAAAACATTATTTGAAAATGTAATATATTTTCAAAAATAAGAAAATTAGTAATTAATTTTAATGAAATTGAACTAAAACGGTTTACACTCTACACAAAAGTGTAATCCAGCAATTTTTTTTTTGTACACAAATTATAAAATATAAAGATGAATGAAATGAATCAAAATCTAAGAAAAATCTTGAGATGTAAATAAGTTATGAGTAAAAATAAACGTATATATTTATTTTTTTCCTTAAATTTACAACTTAATTCTTACAAAAACTCCTATAAATGAAAAAGTATGTCATTAGCAATAAAACTTTGGATTCATTTCAATGTCCGTATTATTTAAAACACACCCTTAAATGTTTAAGTAAATACTTCAATGAGGTTTTGATATATCATGTTAGAGGTGGAGAATTTTTATGAAAATTAAAATTTTGAGAAAATGGAAGTGAAAGAAAATTTTAATTGAGAAAAAAAATTGTGACCATAGATGATAGGACAGGCTTTCCTCTGTTTAGAAAAGATGAACTGTTTGAGAAAGTGATTAGTCTGAGCTACAAGAAATGGCAATTAAAAAAAATTCTCCAATGTGTTCGATAACCAAAGGTTTTAACGTAGTCGGATACCTTAATGAGGTTTTTTTCCCCTCTATTTAAATGAATATCCTTTATGCACAAAAGCATTATCTATTCTTTCACTGGTATCATTTGCTACAGAATAAAAGTAATTCATTTCCGTGGTTTTCATTTGTTCTTTTATTCAAATATTTATGAAAATAAGAATTTATCTCTATGAAATATAATAAAAGGCAGGAATATTTAGAATGATATAATTGCTCAACATTGAAATCAGATATTTAATTTCCTCCATAATTGAAGATTTTTTTGATGTGAAATAAGAAAAATGTATGTTAGAAGCTTTAGATTATTGTATCCTCAAAATATCATTATTTGAATAAATTAATTTCTAAATAAAGCCTTTCAAAAATTTTCACTTATGAAATAAGAAAAAGAAATTATATTCTCAATTTTTTTTTTCCTTTTTTAAAAAAAATTTAAGCTGATTGTGTTTACATGATATTAAGTCCCATTAGTGTTCTTTTTCTTAATCTTTTCTCTAAAAGCTTTATTCCCCTTTTGAATTTATAGAAAAAAACCTAAATAATAAAAAATCGAATTTCTGAAAACTAATATAAAGAATAAAATTATAAGCATTCAAAGTATTTTTTATCAATTTTCGAATAGTATATATAAATAGCTATTCTACTTTTTATTAGGATGTCATTTGAAGGGGGAATAAAAAGAATTTCTTAAGTTTCTGGATATCTAAGAATAGTATGAATTGAATATGAATTGAAATACAAAACAAATACCGAAATAAGTAATTACTGGCAAATTGCAAATAGCTTGCTTGAATTTTAATCAAACATGAGTTAAAAATACATTTGTTAAGCTTGATACATCTCTATTCATTTTATACTTTTCCCTAAGTGAACGACTTTAAGTAGCTTGGAAAATAATCCTCAGAATGTTTGTCTCTCGAGATTATATTATAAATAAAAACTATCTTAATTATTACATAATATACTTTCAATTCTAAAACATTATGAAACTATGTATTCTAAATTATTTTTTTTTAATTTTAATTTTTTAAATTTTTTTATTCCCTCTAAAATAAAAGCAAAAGAGACATACCAATTTAAACAGCAAAAAACACAAAAACAAAGCAAAACATTAAAAATCATCACCAAATGAAACAAAAATGCATACAATAATACTGCATAAGAATATTCAACCAAAATTAAAACGAACAACTAAATTAATTAATTAAGAAAACAAAAAGAGAAAGAACTTACCAGCTACAGGAAAAATCTCCCCCTATTACCGAACTGCTATTCTTATTATAATAAAGTGTAAATAAAGATAAATGTAGTTGAATAGCTCCATCTATTTTTCTAGTATTTCATCATTTATTGATATTGCGGTAGTTTTGGGGAAAATCATTATTGCTTAAATTCTTATTAAACTATTTGTTGCTTTTATAAATGAAATTTTGTTCTTACAAATTGATTTAATTTTATTAAATTGAGCAAAAATTAAATTTTTGAAAATTCTAGAACTACGATTTCAGTCATAATTACAGAGTTTAATTATATTAAATTTGAATTCGTCTCTTTTATCATAAATACCGACTATTGTTTTATCATTAGCAATATCGATCCTCAAATCCAGATAAGTAGCTTCAAGTTGATTTTTATTTGTTTCTGATAAAATTAATTCTTTAGGATAGCAGTTAGTAACAATATTGGTATTACCTTAGTTAATCAAAATTAAATCATCAATAAATAACCATTCGTTTATTAAGTAATTATTAATTATTTTTTTCTCGTAATAATGCAGGAAAATGTTGGCTAAAGCACTTGAGAAAGCTGTACCCATTGGAAGACCCTTAACTTGTTTGTAAAAATTAATACCATTGAAAACATAATTTTCGGTATTTTGAAAATTGCATAAAACCACCCAGTTATGTTTGTTGATTATATCTTAAGATAAATATTCGTCATATATAAGAGTACAGCCATTTATTAATTTCTCAGGAGATTAATAAATTGTATCTAACGATTCTGCAGATATCTTACGAGGTGCTTCAATTTCATTTTCCCCATTCTGTATGCAAAATTATCATCAGAGTTTTTGACTAAAATAAAGAGAATTATTTTATTTTTTATTTATTATACCAGCACATTCAACTGCATGTCTGGAGAAACGAATAATGCTGATAAAAAAAAAGTACAAAAGAACCATCATAATTTTTAAGATACATTATTCTCTATCGTGGAACGCTTTGTAAACAAACATCTCAAAAATATGAATAAAAGTTTCCCTTGGAAATTTGTTGGAAAAGAAATTTATTCTCAAATTATACAAGCAAACAATTGAACATCAGAATAAATCGGGCGAAAGATTATATTTTAGATGTTTACAAATAAAATTTTCCAAGCACTAAATAAATAGTTTGATTCTGCATTATACTGAATTCAACTTCAAATATATATAAATAAAATTGAAGGTTTGTCTGTATGTCTCTTATACCTTCTTTTAACCGATTGCGATGAAACTTGGTCAGCTTATTGCTTAAACCTGCGGGATGGTTATATGGTAGGATTATCTAAAATAAAAAAAATTCTTATCTCAACGGCATCTACTTACCAAGGATTAATCTCTAAATTACTCACCGAGGAGACACAATAGTTTCAGTAGAAATGTTAAATAAAAGTGAAAGGTTAATATTGTATAGCTATTGAACACAAATATGATGCAAGTCTTTCGAAGAAGTAACAACTTTAT
This sequence comes from Argiope trifasciata, assembly GCA_026543055.1. Classification (NCBI taxonomy): domain Eukaryota; kingdom Metazoa; phylum Arthropoda; class Arachnida; order Araneae; family Araneidae; genus Argiope; species Argiope trifasciata. The sequence continues at coordinate 867,283 of JAPMOQ010054004.1, read as the reverse complement.
TACAGGTTATGCGAGAATGTTTTGGAGAGACCAGTCCTTGGGAGGTTTTAAATTTGAAGTAAATGTCAGCGTTTTTCGATGTAACTTATAAAAACTTTATAATACAAATAATTTTGCACTAACTTAGTTTTCAAAACATTATCTTTCAAACTGTATTAACGACTTTATTGTATAAATATACTTTTTATGTTTCATCAATTTTGAAAGAAACTATTTTAATCCCATTTTCTAAAATTAAACTGGAGAATTCTGAAAGAAAAGTAAACAAATCACGAGATACAATAAATAGTTTCTTTCAATATCATTCTCAAAGAACACCAAGCTTTACAATTCTTAAAAAATACACAAATCTAATACATTAAAAAGTATATTAGTTCGTATTTTATGTACTGTCGTTCCGTTCATCCTATTTCGATAAAACATTGCCGAATGATTGATTGATTGCACTTAATATTATTTTATACGCGATTGAAATGAGGCGGGTACCAACTAATTCCTTATAAAAAAATATAAACATCCATATTCTCTGAAACGTAATATTCTTTAATAAGGTACACAACACTTCAAATGTATAAAACTAAAATAATGATCTACAATTTTAATTCCCACGACAAATAAAAATGAACCCCGTGTCATGTTGTTAACGTATATTTTAAGGTATTCGACTAAGTTAAAAACAATGGTTATAGACCCCATTGGCGATTTAGTTTTTATCATTGTTTCTTGTTATTCAGACTTTCCTCTTTCCAAAACAGTTTAAGTTTTTCAAGCAAAAGGAATGCCTGATCTATCATCCCTCCAGGCACACATATTTTTCACCTAAAATTTATTTTTAACTTCAATTTTAATTTTCATACTAATTCTCCACCTTTAACATGATATCTCAAAAACTAATAAAGGTATTTACGTAAAAAAGGTAAGCACGTGTTTTAAATAATATGGACAATGAAATGAACCAAAAGCTTTATCGTTGATGAAACAATTTTGCATTTTAATAGGTGTTTTTATAAAAATCAAGGTGTGAATTTATGGAAAAAATGCATGTCTGCGTATAGTTTTCCCCATAATTTCTTTGCAACTCAAAACTGTTCTTAGATTTTGGTTCCTTTCATTCATCATTGTATTCCAAAACGTGTGTTCAAAGAAAAATAGGATTGTTGGATTAAAATTTTGTTTAGACTGTTAACCATTTTGGTTCAATTTCATAAGAATTTACTACACATTTTCCTATTTCTCAAAATATATAACATTTTCAAATAATTGGTTTTTGTATTTATAGTTATTTATAATTAATAACACATATAAAAACCACAAATAGTTTTTGAAAAAGCCAATTTTTCTAAATTTTTTCTTCGAACGGAGTCGGATACCTTAAAACATTATCATACTTTTATTCTTACACGAAAATTTGGCATTCATAAGAAAGAACCTTAAAATAGCTTTTATTCGTTTTGATAGAAAAATTTTCAAAAATATAGTTATATATTGAAATATATATAGTTATAAATATTATTATCAGTGAAATTTCTGTCAATGGAGAGATTGATGTGCTTTCCAAAAGCAATAAAAAGCGCTGTCTGGCAAAACAGACTTCGGATTATTCTAAAAATATTCCTAAATGTTTATGAAAGAAGTAACAAGTTTCAGACTGAAAACAGAGCAGATTTTGTCTCTGGGTACTGCAGGGTATGTTTTGAAAGATCCATCATCAGAAAAACTGGTAAGACCCGCATACTTTTTCATTTTGCTTTAAACATTTCGATACTATCGCGTTTTGGAAGAGGAGGCTTATGTCTTAAGATAAATATAGCTGATGATATGATGAATAAATGCTAAAGAGACATTTCTATTGAAAAACTTAGAGATGTGAAATCTTTTTAAGGGTGCCCAGCTGAGTATAAATTAAAACATTTCATGTAAACAAGTCTCGGAATTCATTTCATAAAATATCAAATTCAGATCACAATAGGAAAAAATCAGCAGTAAATATTATTAAAAGAAAAAGGGTAAATGCAGGTGAAAAGTCTCTCCAAAATGGATTTTTGAAAATCTTCTAATAGTAATGATAAAACACAGCTATTTTTGGATTTTATATTTTCGATCATTCAATATTATATATAATATTGTTTTGATTCGGTAGTGTTCCTTTTTGCTTGACTTATTACATCTGTATTTTTGTTGTAGCCGCATTTGCGCTCACTAAATAAAATGATTGATTTTTAAAATTTTAAATTTTCAACTTGTTTGAATCGGAAATAATTCTTAATTTGGATTCCAATTTTTAGTTTCGTTTCCGTAATTAATTTCGTTTTTGTTTCGTTTACTGCATTACATTAATTTAGATTTTTTTCGTTAATAGTTTCTATCTCCTTTACTTTTCATTTTTGTAAAATTTTAGCTTAAATTTGTTTTATGGTTTGAGATTCTCCTGGATGATAGGTTAGACCTTCCTTTTCCAAGAAAAAATAAACTGTTTTCAAAAGAGAAAAGTCTGGATTGTAAGGAATAAAAAAAAATCGCCATTGTTATCGATAAACAGCGTTTTTAACGTAGTCAGATACCTTAGCGAAGAAAAAGACGGATAATATAACACTGAGAAAGAAGTACTTTTTCGCTTTCAGAAACAATTTTATTGCATTAGTGCCTTGTTCGCTGTTTGAAACAATATTTTTACATAAAATGGTTGAAAGAAGATAGAAATGAATAATACTAGATAGAGATGGAAACAATTTCCTCCTCTAAAAACAAAAACAAAACTTTTTGAGTAAAATTACTCTTAAAATCTAATAAATAAAAGAAAATTCTACGAAGTAAATAAGTATTCTATATGGTTATATATGGTTTCAGAAATGTACATACTTTAAACATTCTAAAATATATAACTCTTTTTTTTTCTAAAATATGCACGTATCGAGTACGTGCTTTGACTCAAAAAGCTCTGAAAATCATAGTTGGATAGCAGAAGCACGTTTATATATATTTATTTGGCAGTAGGAAAAATATTTTATTGCTGAAATATAAATATCAGTTTACTTAATATAATTTCAATCTCTTTAATATATACTTTGTATAAAAACTTCTTGCATTTTGATCCAGCAATTTTAAATTGAAAATCATGCATCACCAAATACTGTAAATTGATATTCCTAGAATTTTAAAGTATTATCTACTTTTGATCTTCCAAATTCCAAGTAAATGAGTTTACTCATAATTATGTTTATTATGACTGCATAAAACTGATGAGTAACGATAGAATTATCACTCATCTGTTTTATGTAGTCATAAATTTACTTCTTACTATGCTTATATTTTTTTTCTTTTCGTTTTCCATGAATATTTTGAGTTTTTAAAACTTTTTAATTTATTTTCTGCATTATGAAAATTGAGACATATTAAAGTAAAATAAGTAATCTCATAAAAATATTTAATTGAAATTAATGACTTGAAAACATAATTTCATTATAAAGCAAACATTATTATATCAAACCAAACATTATAAAATATTTTTATTAATAATATCAAAAATATTAATAATTTGTTAAACAATAATTTAATAATCCATCCATTCATTTACAAATAATTAAATTTGCCAAAATGGATAGGAAAAAAAATTAAAATTACACTTTTGAATAAATGAATCAGTGTGTTCTGTAAAGTTAAATGTGAGAAAAGGTGATCAGATTTAAATGATATGCTAATCGAAATGATATTTCCATATAAACTAATTTTGCAAATATATGTTACCTATTCTTTCTAACTTTTTGGTTTAATACATAACTATCTGGTACCCGGAGGGTTGGTCAAGACCAAAAAAAGACATAAAGTGCTATCAATCAAAAATTTGACAATGTTTTATATCGAAATAGGATGAATGGTACAGCAATATATAAAACACGAACAAAACAATATTCATTTTTATGTGTCAGATTTGATGAGAAGTTTTCACCTCCGTAGATAAATATTTTTCTTAAAAATTTCTTGAGTTTAATATTATTCATCCATTGATTTCAGAATTTTCAATATAATAATCGAAAATTCTTTTTCATTTCTCTTCTTTCTTATTTACATTGTGATTGAAATAATAAGTAGTTATTTGTATGTGTTTTTTTTTTCCTATTTTGATTTTGTTCTCAATTATAAAAGGCTAAGTTAAAAACGTAAAAAACTAGAACATGCCAATTCTGGATTGAAAGAAGTTAAAAACTAGAGCTTGTCAATTCTAGATTCATTATTTATAGCATGTATTATAATTACTATTATTGATTTCAATAACTTGCAACATTTAACTGCAGATCTATTCTAAAAGATATACTCGAATTTATTTTTATTAAAAAACACTTTTTTATCTTAATCCTTTTCAACAGGAGAGTTTCTTGTAGCATTTTACTAGTAAAGAAACATTTCCTATTTTGTTTACTTCAAAGTTTATTTCAAGAACGAAACCCATAAATATCATTTATTCTTTAAATATACAAAACAAAAATCAACAAAGAATCTTGTTACCAAGCCAAAGAAAAACAATTTTTCTCTAGTTACCAAAAAAGGATTACAAAATCCTAAAGATACCTCCCTTTTTTTCATTTTTAAAGGAATTTAAGAATCCTAATGCTTATCCCTCATTACTTAATCAGAATGTTTGCTTTTATCAAAAAAAAAAAAATGTTCCAACTGAAATTCCAAGAAAGAAACCCCGATATCAAACCAAAACAAGATCGTTACAAAACCCGTCGTTTCTTCAAAAGAATAATTCCTATTAGCAGAAACGACTCCCAAGAAAACTATTTCCAAACTCGGAATGCTTCAGATAAGCTCGTCAATTCCTGAACCTTTCCGGCGTCTCGAGATTTGAGCTCTTCATTATGCAGATAGGGCTTCCTCGCAGGCTTCATTCCGAGATATTAGCTGCATTCCATATTTTAATGACTGATACGACAGAAATAGTGACAAAAATAGATCTTCTCTCTATTTATATTCGCTAAAGGAGATATTTGCGAAACTGAATTTTCAGAAGTGGTATTTTAATGATCACAAAAGACCCATATTTTATTCATTTTTAAGGAAAGGAATCGTTTTTATTTGTGTTTTAGTGATTTGATCTATTAAGAAGATTAGAATGAAAAACTTTTTAAATAGAAAATAGATACGGTAATGCTAATTGTTTAACAAAGCTGATTTTGAATGATCCATCCATTATTAAATATATATATATTTAAAATTATTGCGGATTTCTTCTCCGTCGAGTTTCTTTCCTTGTATAGTGGGGTGTACGGGATGAGAAGAGGAGCACATACAATGATCAATCCTTCAACAGACGACGCAACACAGGCCATGTTATTTTACAGGATAAAGACAGGACAGCAAAAAGACGACAAATATTTACAGAAGACAGCTACATACAGCTTAGACGAACATAAAGGATGACACACTAAAGCACGCTATTGCACACTGCAGCACTCTGCAACACTCAGTGAAATTAGCACGAAATTTATTTTGTTGCTGTTCCCAACTGCACTTGTTATTTGACAAGCCCGCTGACCATTGTCAGCGATTTTAAGTCTAAATTGGCGTCCCTTGTTTTTCAGTACCGCCAACTAGGGCCAAGAGTACGAATTGACTACTTCATGCTTCTCATTCGCTTGCACAACTACTTTTTACAGGGAGCACATTCCCACTGCTCACTGGCACAACACAGAATAACAACCATGCCCGAACCGGGACGCCCAGAACACTAGGAAGACACGCTAACCCTAAGCCAGGATCCTTCACAAAACTTATAAATCAGATAAACCATGTATTTGTGGTGGCAACTTAATAAGCCAGTAATAGCCAATAAAAAGAGACGTACGTTTTTGCCGAATGGTTGTTACTGGACTTCAAATACGAACAATGCATGTTTGATCCTTCACCACAAATTGGAGACCTCAACTATGAAAGTTCAAACAGCTGTCAAGGCGCCACCTACCCGCAGCCAACGCAACCAACACAAAGTCCCCTCAACACTCTTCGCTCGCCATAACGCTTGGCAGTACCGAAGAACTCTCTTCGCTGGCCATTATGCTTGGCGCTATAAATTATCGTTCGCCTAGAGTCTCACTGGAAGATCAGTATTGAGGTGACGGCTTAATAAGCCAGTAATGGCGAATAGACAGAGACGTACGCTTTTGTGGTTGTGTTACTGGACTTCAAAATATCGCAGGTTCGATCCGTGACCACACATTTACATTCTTAACAGCTTCATGTCGTTATGCGACTGGTCTCCATAGAAAGTTAAAAGTCTAAGAGAAGGATGTGTAAGACAATTAAAGTGACACGTGCTGAACGTCTAGTAAATTTACAATATTATGATGAAGAGGTCATGTCTAAATGATTGAAATTATAAGGCAACTGTATACGAGCAACTAGCTTATCCTCTTCGGCTATTAATATAAAGTAATCTGAAGTACTTATTGATACAGACTTCATATTTCTTTTTTAAATATCTATGATATACAAATCACCACAAAATGCTTTTCATTTGAAATATTTTTCTGTGTTTCTGAAAAAAAGTATTTAATTTGAAATGTGATTTGGTAATTCTTCTAGCCGCCATGAACACTACCAAAAAATTTTTTCTGTTACATAACAAAACACTTTACCATTCATAGAAAAATATATTTTAAAGTTGAATTGAGTCATAAACACTGTTCAATTTACATGCAGTAAAAAAGAATTGTAAAAATTAACCTTAAATTATTTATAATTTATTCATCTCAATTTAATTTTTTTAAAAAAATTTTGTTTATATTTATTTTACTTGCACGTTTGAAAGTATTTACCATTTATTAACGAAAATTCCATTTTCAGAAAAAATTGCGCAAACTGTAAAAAGTTTCGTGTGCCATAACTTTTAGGAGGTTTTCAAATGCATCTCAATTTTATCGCTTCTAAAATCGCAACACCAGGAAAGTCGAATGATATCTTCACTGAAAAAGAAGCAATTTATAGCACTACATCATTGTTTTCGAGGAAATTTTTGTCTAGAGCTTTTGAAAACCAGATTCTAGAGTTGTAAAACGTAGTAGCTTGGTATTTTTGGAGTGTAAAGTATACGAGCTATGATTGCTATGATCTAAAAATTCGTCCAATGTTTCATAAGCGAAGCATAAAAAGGCTTACGAGCAGCTTGCACCAAGCTGCTTTATTTCTTTTCTTTTACGAAGATATAACAAAACACTTGGAGAGATCTTTCAGGTAATAAGAAGTTTGTTTATCTTTATTAGAAACTTGCTATTACCCGCTAGTCTGTACGCGTAGAAATTTTGATATATATGTACGAAAAAATAACAAATAATGACAAATAAAAAAATGAAACCTAACCTAAAAACGATACTTTTAAAAGTTTAAGTACATACAAAAAATATATTGCATAAATGCAATTTAATAAAAAAGCACGCAATGAATGTAAAAACAGTTTATTTACATTGTATACTTGAAATAAAACCAAACAGCAAATCAGGTCCGGTCAAATCCATTTTATTTATCGAACGAGATGGAGATAGCTTCAACAATATAATAAGCATAATTTTAAAACTTTTTATTTAAAGGAAAACACATTTGTGAACAATCACGCACGAACTTTCAACACCAGTTGGCGTAACGCACGTCTGACTTTCCTGGGCCAGTTGGGATAATGCAATGCAGATTAGAAATTAATTATTTCCTTCATTCTGTTTTCTTTCCATTTAAAAAAATTCAGAATGAATCCGAAAGATCGATTCATTAACAACATTTGATTTAAATAGATCAAACACTAAAAAAATGAATAGAAATGTTTGAAATTCATCTAAGCCTTACCTCAATTCTGTTGGGCGAAAAAACCGAAGCTTTACTTATCTGTGGCAGGATTTGGCTTCAGCTTTTTGGACCTCAAGTTAGTTTTTAATGAATAAAAAAGGAACCACTCAACGAACCGGAATAAAAAAAAAGCCTTTGTTCTATTCCTGACTATAATTTGTCTTTGTACTAAATTTCATCCCATTCCATTCAGCCATTCTGAAGTGATTGAGTAACAAACATACATACATACATCCAAACTTTCGCATATATGATATAAGTGTGGATTCGTAATCCACCCTTTCCCCCAAAACCCCCTAGACCTAATGTAGAACTCGTAAAATTCTAAATATTAGCAAAATAAAACTGTTTCAAACAATAAATTCCCAATAAACTCTAATCAAATTCTTAATAAAAGTCAAGTAAAAGAGTTTGGGGGGCGCCAAGCGTCTTGGCGAGCGGAGAAAGCTGGTGCTGCGTCAAGTGAATGTGACGACTTTGTGTTGGTTGCGTTTGCTGCGGGTAGGTGGCACCACGACAGCTGTTTGAACGTTCACAGTTCGAGGTCGCCAGTGTGATGATATGCTTTGGCTGGATTGGTGTCAATAGGGAGGTTGAATTCCACCATGGATCGAACCTGCGATGTTTGAGTTTGAAGTGCAGTCACTTATCCATTTGACAAAAGCGATAACTGATGTCTAGTGGCTGTTACAGGCTTATTAAGATGTCACCACAATCCCAGCCGGTTAAGCCAACAGAAATGAAAGGATTAAATATCAAATTACGATCGATACATAAGACATTTTATTCCTTACTTTTCTTATAAATATTATAAGGCATGATAATCTTATCTCTCTCTCTCTCTCTCTCTGTGTGTGTGTGTGTGTGTGTGTGTGTGTGTGTGTGTGTGTGTGTGTGATTCTGCAGATATCTAACGAGGTGCTTCAATTTCATTTTACCCATCCTGTATGCAAAATTATCCTCAGAGTCCTCTACTAAAATAGTGCGAATCATTTTACTTTTTATTTATTATACCAGCACACTCAACTTCATGTCGGCAGAAACTAATAATGCTGAAAAAAAAAGTACAAAAGAAATATCATAATTTTTTAACTTTTAAGATGCATTATTCACTATCTTAAAATGCTTTGTTAACAAACATCACAAAAATATGAACAAAATGTTCCCTTAAAAATTTGTTGGAAAAGAAATTTATTCTCAAATTATACAAACAATTGAACAACAGAATAAATATAGCGAAAGATTATATTTTAGATGTTTACAAATAAAATTTTTCATGCACTAAATAAATAGTTTTATTCTGCATTATACTGATATCTATATAAATAAAAATGAGCGTTTTTCTGCGTTTCTCTTATGCCTTCCTAAACCGTTTATTCAATTTTGTTGAAACTTGGCCAGTTTATTCTTTACATCTACTGGGTGGTGATATGGTTGTGAAGACACAAAAAAATGTCTAAAATTAAATAAAAAGTTCGAATCTCAACAACAGCTATTTACCAAGGATTGATCTCCAAATAGCTCACCAAGGAGACACAATAGTTTCAGTAGAAATGCTAAATCCAAGTGAAAGTTTCATATTGTACAGCTATTGAACAGAAATATCATGCAAGTCATTCTCAGAAGTGACAACAGTATTACAGATAATGCGAGACAATTTTGGGGGGGACCAATCCAGGGAGGTTTTAAATTTTAATTAAATGACGGCGTTTTCCGAAGTAACTTCCAACAATATTATAGCACAAATAAGTTTGCACCATCTTAGTTTTCAAAACATTATCTTTTCAGCTATATTAACGATTTTATGGTATAAATATATTTTCTGTTAAATTAATTTTAATTGAAAATATTTTTATCACATTTTCTAACATTGAATTTTAGAATGCGGAATGAATATGAAATGAATCAAGAAATTCAATAAGTCGTTTATTCTATCACCATTCTGCAAGAACGCCTAGTTTTACAATTCTTAAAAAATACATAAATCTGATGTATAAAAACGAATATTTGTTTGTTCGTATTTTATGTACTGTCGTACCGTTCATCCTATTTCGGTAAAACATTGCCAAATGATTGACTGATTGCACTTAATATTATTTTATACGCGATTGAAATGAGCCGGGTACCAACTAATTCCTTATAAAAAATATAAACATCCATATTCTCTGAAACGTAATATTCTTTAATA
>JAPMOQ010054004.1:841066-852262 GCA_026543055.1 Argiope trifasciata | reverse complement strand
GAGAGAGAGAGTATTATAATCTTATATTATATTATTCCTAGATTATAATCAGGAATAGAACAAAGAATAGAACTATAGATCAAAGGCTACTTTTTATTCCATTCAATTTAAATTAAAAGTTTAAAAATGTAATGTTTATAATACTGTTGTAGCTATCTCCATCTCGATCAATAAATAAAATGGATTTGACCTAACTTTAAAGATATACGGACTTGATTTGCTGTTTTGTATTATTTTGATTATACAATGTGCATAAATAGTTTTTACGTTAGTTGTGTGTTTTAGTTAAAAAACTGTATTTATGTTATATATTTTTCGTATATGCTTATATATATCTTATATATAAGATAGAGAAATAAGCATTGTCCTCTTTTAAATAATATTGTGTTAGATTGTCTTATTTTTTGCTTATGAAATTCTTTTTTTCAAACTATGGATTAGTGAACTATGGCCTTCTTAAGGAAAAGTAATTGTAATAGGTAAAGAACATAAAAAGAGGCAATATGAGACACAATAGAAAACATTGCACTCTTTTGAAAGCTAAAAAAAAGGAATTGCTTAAGGTATCCGACTACATTAGATGGAATTCCTTTGAAAAATGGAATTTTTAAAAACAATTTAAAACTGTGGGTTTTCGATGTATTGTCAATTACAATGCAAAATACTATAAATACAACAAAATAATTGGACAATATCATGTATTTTGAGAAATAGAAAAATCGGTAGTAAGTTTTAATGACATTTAATGAAAACGGTTCACACTCTACACAAAATGGTAATGCAGCAATCCTCTTTTTCTTTGTACACTAATTATAGAATACAATGATGAATGAAATGAACCAAAATTTTAAGATGCAAAGAAATTATGGGTAAAAATAGACGTATATATGCATTTTTTCCTTAAATTCACAACTTAATTTTTCTAAAAAAAACAAATAAATATAAACTTATTTCCTCAATGATACAATTTTTGGTTTATTTCATTGCCCATATTATTCAAAACACACTCTGAAAATTTTTGTAAACATTTCTATTAGATTTTGAGATATCATGTTACCGGTGGAGAAATTTTATGAAAATTAAAATTGAAGTTAAAAACAAATTTTAGCTTAAAAATGTTTTTTTTTTAATTTTATATTTTGAGATTCCATTGGAGCCATAATTTTCCCAGAAAAAATAAACTATTTTGAAATGAGGAAAGTCTGAACTACAAGAAAAAAATAAAAAAAACTCGCCAGTGTTATCGATAAACAACATTTTTAACGTAGTCGGATACCTTAGCAAAGAAAGAGACGGATATTATAACACTGAGATAGAAGTACTTTTTTCTCTTTTAGAAACAATTTTATTACATTATTGTCTTGTTCTCTTTTTGAAACAATATTTTTACATAAAATATTTGAAAGAAGATAGAAATGAATAATACTAGATAGAGATGGAAACAATTTCCTCCTCTAAAAACAAAAACAAAACTCTTTGAGCAAAATTGCTTTTAAAATCTAATAAATAAAAGAAAATTCTACGAAGTAAATAAGTATTCTATATTGTTATAAATGATTGCATAAATGTATACTTTAAACATTCTAAAAATATATTCTTTTTTTAAAAAAAATATGCACATATCGAGTACGTGCTTTGACTCAAAATCCTCTGAAAATCATTATTTGATAGCTGAAGCACGTTTATATATACTTATTTGGTAGTAAAAAAAATATCTTATTGCTGATATGGGAATATCAGTTTACTTAATATAATTTCAATCTCTTTAATATACACTTTGTATAAAAAATTCTTGCATTAAGAGAATCAAATGTAAAACCTTCAATTTTAATAATTTTATGCATGCCAAATTTGGGATCAACAGCTGTAAGCTCATTAACATGCTCAGATTTCACTTCAGGTTTAGTATGCACACATTGAGAGCTTTTATGTCCAAAGGCATTACATTTAAAGCATTTTAAACCTTTGTTTTTATGATAACAATCGCTTGACTTATGATTTGGCAAACCACAATTGAAACATTTAGCCCGTAAATCATTTCTCTTAGCATTGGCATTAACATCACCTTTATACTTAAACTTAGTTTCAACACTTGCATGTTTTCTATTATTTACAAAATTACCATGTCGAACACTTATACCTTTATCATAATCAAAATTATCAAATTTGTGCATTTTACTCTGAGCATAAAACACATTTTGATATACCTTTAATTTATCTTTAAATTCCGACATAGTTTTACATGCATATAAAATAATTTTTTTTCTATCGGAATCGGAGATTCCTCTAGTACAATATTTAATAATCGAATGATCATCCATCAGACAATTTCCTTTCGAAGCGATTTCGCGCATTGCCAAAAGGTACTCAAATAGAGATTCCTTAGGTTTAATTTGCGCTGTTGCATTTCTTTATGCACATCAAAAGATGAAATGTTATCCGAAAATTCTTCTAATAAATCATCTTTCAAGGCCTTAAAAGTTAAAATATTACGCAAAGTATGAACAAATTTCAATGCAGGACCATCTAATAATCGTTTAACGCAAATTATTTTTTGCACTTCTGTAATGTTAGAAAGAAAAACAAAATTCTCTTCGACATCTCGAAAAGAAATTTCAATTCCATAAGCATCAGTTCCTGAAAAATGTCTTAAAGTCAAAATTATTTCTTTCAACAAAAACGAATCATCGTTTCGTTTTGGATAAAACTGTTGCGCTGACAGAACGCTTTCGGCTGCGTAAGCGAAATTTTCATCTTCTTCATGACCTTTTATACTATGACGCGATGAATTATTTTGATTAGGCGAAATCTCCGGCAAAAACTCATCTGAGAATTCGTTTTCGTATGAATCTTTTAACAGCGATAAATTTGAAAGGCTAGCGAATATTTTGTCGATTAACTCTTTTTTGGAGCCAGAACAATCTAAATTTAAACTATTACATACAATTATTAAATCAGACAGTTTAAAATCTTTTAACAGAGATTCCTTGTGTTTTGTCAAATCAAAATCTTTCGGGAAACCAGAAAAATGGCGTAACTTTTGACGTGAATTGTGATCGAAGTTATCATCAAATATCATTTTAAAAAGCAACTTAACATTTTTAGTCGGAGCAGTTTTTAAAAAAGTTGCGACAAACGTAATGTCCTCAAGCTTGATCATTATGAAAATTTTCTTTACAACAGATAATAAAATATATTGGAACAGATTCACCGCTTAGTTGAACGTTGGACTTTCACTTTCGTCGTTCCGGCGTCGGTTGTAGTTTTATTTTCACTTTAGTCTTGATTCTTTTTAATGTAATCCAAAAGCTGGGTTTTCCATCAGCTTTATTCGTATTGGAAACACGCAAAGAACACACTTGTTCTTTTTAGGTGGCTAATCTAGGGTTGGATTCAAAATTTAGGACTAAGGAGGCCGAGCCCCCAAATTTTGATGGTGAGCTGTTCCTACACAATAATGGCTCGTTTTTATGAACAAATATTTTAATAAAAACAGGGGACGTTCACAACAAGAAGGGACAATGACAAACAATTAAAGCGGGTAGACATTGAAGACAAAGCATCGTTGGGCATAAGCCCTTATGGATTCTTTCAGAACATCGTTCGTAACTGCTCTCTCTCTTCTTCTACTTCTACTGGCGCCCAAAGTTCGCAGTTGCAGTTAGGAGTTACAGGAAGAAGTTGAAGTGTTTGAGCGTGAGGCTAGCTGGTGGTTGTTATGGTTGAGCATAACATTCATTAGCCTGGAAGTAATTCCGGGTATTGATTGGCCTGAAATTAATATTTTCTTTAAGATGATGGACGGAAATTTCTGAAAGAACACGTTTTCCTAATAATGTTCTTTTATTTTATAAATCAGTCAGTTTTAATTCTTGATTTAGAAGACATAATGATGTAGAAACTTTTATTTAAAATATAAATAAAAATATTTTGTAAAATATAGCTCACAGAGCAAAGTATGAAGAAATCTAAAACTCATAATTCATCAATGCATAGTTGGATTCAAGCCACATAAAATGTAATTATTTACTTTATTTAGATTAAGCTAACAGTACTTAACAATATGTATGCCTATTACTAATATTTTACAAAGTGGACATTGGGCCGGAATTTAAATAATAAAAAAGATTTATTGAATAAATGATATCGCAAACGATCATATAATCCTTTGCCTTGCATTTCTTTAAAGAAAATATCACATTTTATATTTCTTTTATTTTATCCAGTCACGTGTTAAAAGTTGCATTTCTTTAGATTTAATTGCGATGATAGTTTTTTTTATTTGAACTTCCGTCATTGTTTTCTTTTATTTTATCCAGTCACGTGCTCAAAAAAAAACATGGTTAAAATATTTCTTTAAAAATTCGTATAGAATCTTGAGTTATATATTAAAACTGATACCATTAGAAAGCTAATTTTTTAATCTTTAAATGGATGTAAAAATCATATTTGTGCAATAATATTTTCGGAAGTTATAGAGGAAAAACGTCGAAATTTCGCTTAATTTTTAATTAATTCCAATTCTAATTAAAAATGCGAAAAATGGGCTCCGAGGTGCACATTCCCGACCTCCCAGGCATACATGTACCAAATTTGGTAGCTGTAGGTCCAATGGTCTGGTCTGTAGAGCGCCAACACACACACACACATTGAGCTTTATTATAAGTATAGATAACTACATAAAACCGACGTGTAAGGATGGTATTGTTACTTATCTCTTTTATGTAGTCATACATTTATTTCTTACTACTACCATATCTTTTTTTTCTTTTGGTTTTCCATGAATATTTTATATGTGCTTACTTTTTTAGTTTTTTTTATTTAGTAAAGCTACATTAAGAAAATTGAGACAAATTAAAGTGAAATAAGTAATCTTATAAAATTATTTAATGGAAATTAATGACTTGAAAACATAGTTCCTTAATCAAATATTCATTATAAAGCAAACATTATTATATCAAACCAAATATTATAAAATATTTTTATTAATAATTCAAAAATATTAATAATTTGTTAAACAATAATTTAATAATTAATAACCTTTGATTTACAAATTATTAAATTTGCCATAATTGATAAGAAAAAATAATAAAACGACAGTGTTGTATAAATGAATCCATGTGTTGTATAGAGTTAAGGTCACAAGAGGTCATCATATCTACATGATATGCTAATCAAAATGATATTTCATTATAAACAAATATTGCAAATAAATGTTACATATTTTTTCTAATTTGTTGATTTTATGCTTAACTAGCTGGAACCCTGCGCGTTGCTTCCGCCAAAAAAAACCATATTAAGTTAAATCAATCAATAATTTCCAAATTTTTATCGAAATAGGATGACCAATACGATAGTATATAAAACACGAACCAAAAAATATTCATTTTTATACATTAAAAAACTATAAAATAATCTTCAATTTGATAGTGAGATTATTTCAAATTCGTAAGCCCCTTTGTTTTTATTTATCCAAAACTTCTCAATATGATGAATTATCAAAATAACTGGTACACGTCTACCTAAATTTATAATAACAAAAAAAAAAGAAAATTATTCAAGCCATTTTGTATTTTACTGATTTCTTAAAAGATTTGTTTTCACTTTTTGAAGAGAAATTTTCACCTTCCGTAGTTGAATATTTTTATAAAAAATTTCTGGAGCATAATATTATTCATCTCTTGATTTCAGAATTTTCGATATACTAATTGAAAACACTTTTTCATTTGTCTTCTTTCTTATTTACATTGTGATGGAAATAATAAGTAGTTGTTTGTATGTTTTTTTATTTTGTTCTTAGTTATAAAATGCTAAGATAAAGAAGTTAAAAACTAGAACTTGTCAAGTCTGGATTTAAAGAAGTTAAAAGCTAGCACTTGTCAATCCTGTACTCAATATTTACATCAAGTATTACAGTTACTAGTATTGATTTCAACAACTTGCAACTTTTAACTGCAGATCTATTCTAACAGATATACTCCGATTTAATTTTTAAGAAAATAAATTTTTATGTTAATCCATCTCAACAAGAAATTTTCTTGTTGCATGTTATTAGTCAAGAAACATTTCATATTTTGTTTACATCAAAGTTTATTTCAATAACGAAACCCATAAATATCATTTATTCTTTAAAAGTACAAAGCTAACATCAACAATGAATCTTGTTACCAAACACACAAAAAAAATCTCATGTTACCAAAAAAGGATTACAAAATCCTAAAGATACCTCCCTTTTTTCATTTTTAAACGGAATTTAGAATTCTAATGCTTATCACTCATTACTTATTCAGAATGTTTGCTTTTATTAAGAATAAATAAATTTTTCAACTGAAACTCCAAGAAAGAAACCCGATATCAAACTAAAACAAGATCTTTACAAAAAATCGTCGTTTCTTCCGAAGAATAATTCTTATTAGCAGAAACGACTTCCAAGAAAACTATTTCCAAGCTCGGAATTCTTCAGATAAGCTTGTCATTTTCTGAAACTTTCCGGCGTCTCGAGATTTGAGCTCTTTATTATGCAGATAGGGCTTCCTCGCAGGCTTCATTCCGAGATATTAGCTGCACTCCATATTTTAATGACTAATACGACAGAAATGGTGTCAAAAATGGATCCTCCCTCTATTTATATTCGCTAAAGGAGATATTTGCGGAACTGAATTTTCAGAAGTGGAATTTTAATGATCACAAAAGACCCATATTTTATTCATTTTTACGGAAAGGAATCGCCTTTATTTGTGTTCTAGTGATTTAATCTAATAAGATTAGGATGGAAAATTTTTTAAATAGGAAATAAATAATGTGTAATGCAAAATGTTTAACGAAGCGGATTTTGAATGATCTATCCATTACTAAATATATTTATTAAAACCAGTGAATATTGTTAAGGATTTCTTCTCCGCTGGGCTCGTTTCCTTACATAGTGAGGTGTATGGTGTAGGAAACGAACAACAACAATGATCCATTCCTTATGTAGACGACACTTCACAGAACTGTGTTTATTTACAGGACGAAGACAGGAAAGCACACAGCAGTACTCTACTGCAGACAGTAGTCCACAATAACAACAGTAGCACATGCAGACAACGTCCACAGTACACAAAGCTGCCAGATAGGATTCAGCAGGAGAGGGAATCTTTAAGGAATTCTGTCTACACGTACGTCTCTCCAAACTGCTGAAACTTCTCCTCTGTACCTTCTCGCTTCCATTGTCAACTCATAACTTCAATTCGTGACTATTTCTCAGTTCAGGACTGCTCCATTTCAGATTGCGGGCCTTATACAGCAGTGGGAGGCTTGATTAAAACCTTCTGGACCAATCAGGAGCATTCTTGACCTATCCTGACTCCTGATCAGGAAAATTCTCGTGTTTCGGGTATTATAAATTTGGTCCCCAAAATTGCCAAAATCGTTGCCAAGTCACCAAATAGTCGCCAAGCTCTGGAATCATTGATGCGACACCCGGAGGCCGCACGTTATAGATTACTGTAAGTGAGTCTTTTTTACAATGACATTAATGAAGAGGGAAAGCAAAATTATAGGTTTGTAACAATATTTTACTGTATTAGTGTTTTTTAAATATATATTTGTAGTTCCCCTTCTCTAGTATTTTCATTGGTTGACTATAAGTTCATAGAGTTTCTTGCTTTTATTCACACACTTAGAAAATGTGCACTACTAGAATTTCTTTTTCTTTTTCAGTTATATTACAAAAAACATTGCCATTCCTAGAAAACAAATGTTTTCCAGCTGAGTTGAATCATATTCTCAACTCAGTTTATATGTAGGAAGAAAGAATTGTTAAAATCAAATTTTAATTATGAAACAGGTAAATAGCATAATAAAATGTAAATCAAAATTATAGTAATATTATTTACAAAGATTTTAATTTACTGAATAAATTTAATTTATAATTGATTCATCTTAGTTTAATTTAATTTTAAAAATGCCAATTTTCTGTTTATTTTTATTTTTTTATTTGCAAGGTTTGAAAGTATTTGCCATTTATTGACAAAAATCACATTTTCAGAAAAATGGCGCAAACTGTAAAGAAATTCGTGTGCAATAACTTTTATGAGGTGTTCAAATGCATCTGAATTTTATCGTTTCTAAAATGGCAACACCAGGAAAGTCGAATGATATCTTCACCGAAAAAGAAAAAAAAAATTGAAGCAATTTATAGCGCTACATCATTGTTTTCAAGGAAATTTTTGTCTAGAGCTTTTGAAAACCGAATGCAAGAGCTGTAAAACGTAGTAGCTTGGTATTTTCGGAGTGTAAAGTATACGAGCTACGATTGCTATGTTCTAAAAATTCGTCCAAAAATTCGTAAGCGAAACATAAAAACGGCTTACGAGCAGCTTGCACCAAGCTGGATAACTTTATTGCTTTTCTTTTACGAAGATATAACAAAACACCTGGCGAGATCTTTCAGGTAATAAGAAGTCTGCTTATATTTATTAGAAACTTGCTTTTACCCACAATTCTGTTCGCGTTCAAATTTTGATGTATATGTACGAAAAACTATCAAAAAATGACAAATCAAAAATGAAAACTAACTTAAATACGATACATTTAAGAGTATAAGCATACACGAAAAATATATACATAAATATAATTTTATAACTAAAACACACAACAAAAGGAAAAACAATTTATTTAAATTCTATATTCAAAATAAAACAAAATGGCAAATCAAGTACGATCGAATTCCTTTTATTTATGAATCAAGACTGAGATAGCTGCACCAGCAATATACACATAATTTTTAAACTTTTAATTTAAATGAAAACACAGTCGTCATCACGCGCAAACACAGTTGATGTCACAACAATCATACTCGAATTTTCAAAGCCAGTTGGCGTAACGCACATGCCTGACTTTCCTACGCCAGTTGGTGCTACGCAGTGCAGATTAAAAATTTCTTATTTCTTTTATTCTGTTTTCTTTTAATTTAAAAGTACTTTAAAATGAATCCGAAAGATCATTAACAACATTAATTTTAAATACATCAAATAAAAAGAAGATTAATAGAATCGTTGGAAATAATCGGTCGAAATTCTTCTAAGCCTAACCTGAACACTGTTGGGGGAAAAAACCGTTGCCGTACTTATCTTTGGCCGGATTTGGACTCATCTTTCAGTCTATATAATTAAATCTATTTATTAATTTATAGCTAAATTACTATAGCTTCTTTTGAGTTTCAGCAAGTTTTGAAAAAAGACTCAATTCTAAGTAGACTTTTGAATACTTTCTTTAATTTAATGTCAGAAAAGTTTTGAAGAATTTCGTTGTGATATTCTCAAGTGAAATTTCTGTAGCTCCTCTTGAGTTTCAGCAAGTTTTGTAAAAAGACTCAATTCTAAATAGACTTACAAAATATGAACCTTTCCCTTGGACTTATCATTTCTACAGAATCTATTGTCTCCTCGATGATTTATTTGTAGATTTATCCTTGATGAATAGATGCGGTTGAGATTCAATTTTTTTTTTTTTTTAAATTTCGGATAACTTTAGCATTTCTGTAACCATCCCGTAGGTGCAAACAATAAGCTGATCAAGTTTCATCGCCATCGGGTGAACGGTTTTGGGAAGGGATAAGAGACATGCAGACAAATATTCATTTTTATTTACATAGATTACTAAATTTTTTTAATATTTTTACTGATTTATTTGTTTATAGAAAGTTTCTTTGCTACTTTTCCTGTTGCTACTCTAGTATGAATACTTCCTTATGAAGTTTTCACCTTCCGTAATTAAATATTATTATAAAAAATTTCTTCAGTATAATGTTATTCATCCGTTGATTCAGAATTCTCGATATAACAATCGAAAATTCTTTTTCATTCTTCTTCTTCCTTATTTGCATTGTGATGGAAACAAGAAGTAGTTATTCAAATGTGTTTTTATCTCTATTTTGATTTTTTTTTTCTCAATTATCAAATGCTAAGATAAACAAGTTAAAAACTAAAACATGTCAATTCTGGATTTAAGGAAGTTAAAAACCCGAAACTGGGAATTCTGGATTTAAAGAAGTTAAAAACTAGAATTTTTCAGTTCTGGATTTAAAGAAGCTAAAAAACTAGAACTTGTCAATTCTGTACTCAATATTTACATCAAGTATTACAGTTACTAGTATTGATTTCAATAACTTGCAACTTTTAACTGCAGATTTATTCTAGCAGATATACTCGAATTTACTTTTAAAGAAAATAAATTTTTATGCGAGTCCATTTCAACATGAAAGTTTCTTGTATTATTTTATTGGTAAAGAAACATTTCATATTTTGTTTACATCAAAGTTTATTTCAATAAGTTGAAACAATTAACTGCAGATCTATTCTAGCAGATATACTTGAATTTATTTTTATTAAAAAATACTTTTTTATGTTAATCCGTTTCAACAGGAGAGTTTCTTGTAGCATTTTACTAGTAAAGAAACATTTCCTACTTTGTTTACATCAAAGTTTATTTCAATAACGAAACCCATAAATATCATTTATTCTTTAAAAGTACAAAGCTAACATCAACAAAGAAGCTTGTTACCAAACACACACAAAAAAAAAAATCTGATGTTACCAAAAAAGGATTACAAAATCCTAAAGATACCTCCCTTTTTTCATTTTTAAACGGAATTTAGAATTCTAATGCTTATCACTCATTACTTATTCAGAATGTTTGCTTTCATTAAGAATAAATAAATTTTTCAACTGAAACTCCAAGAAAGAAACCCGATATCAAACTAAAACGATATCTTTACAAAAAATCGTCGTTTCTTCCGAAGAATAATTCTCATTAGCAGAAACGACTCCGAAGAAAACTATTTCCAAGCTCGGAATTCTTCAGATAAGCTTGTCATTTTCTGAACCTTTCCGGGCCTCGAGATCTGAGCTCTTTATTATGCAGATAGGGCTTCCTCGCAGGCTTCATTCCGAGATATTAGCTGCACTCCATATTTTAATGACTAATACGACAGAAATGGTGACAAAAATGGATACTCTCTCTATTTATATTCGTTAAGGGAGATATTTGTGGAGCTAAATTTTTAGAAGTGGAGTTTTAATGATCACAAAAGACCCATATTTTATTCATTTTTACCCATATTTTATTCATTTATTTCATTGATTGGAATTATAAGGCATATGAGCAACTAATTCATACTCTCCGGCTATTAATCTATACTTATTATAAAGCTCA
>JAPMOQ010054004.1:821751-832330 GCA_026543055.1 Argiope trifasciata | reverse complement strand
TGTGTGTGTGTGTGTGTGTGTGTGTGTGTGTGTGTGTGTGTGTGTGTAACCATTCATAGTGAGTCAAATTGCAATGAAAAAATCGTGCTAAACTCTTCATTAACTTCGAAAACAATCAGAACTTCCAACGGAAGAGAAGATGAATGGTTTGCATTCGCTTGTAAAACATTCCAAATGATTCTTATTCTGACTTTCGTTCTGAAACTTCGAAGTTCTTCAAACCATTACTATTGTGCCATATATCACAGCAACGAGCTGAGATGTATTTCCCCTACTGCCATTCCAGATACTAAATATAACTTACCTAAACCAAAACTCGCGATAACAAGCGAAAATGTTGCAGAACAATGCATTTATCAATTAAATTGCCGCTTTGCCGACATGTGGGGCCCCATTCAATGTCTGTCCGGGTGGTATTTTAGCAGATTTCAGAAACAAGATGGACGCATTAAGTTGGGGCACCCATTAAAGAAGTATTCGAAAGTTTACTCTGCAGTCAAGGAAAAGGAATTGCCGACTATCAAAAAGAAACACGCTCTTAGAAATCGAAAAGAAAATCTGAGTTTATTTAGTGAACTAGCTTAAAGTTTTCGTAGAAATTAACTTTTAGTGGGAGGACCTTTAATGTGTTTTAACGAAATGACACGAATGATATCCGTTTTTGAAAAATTTCATGAGGGTTTTTTTTGTTGTTGTTGTTGTTTTGTTTCTGGTAAGTTTCTGTTTTGATTGTGATTGACAACTTATGCTTATACATTTCTTTTCTTAAAAATACTGTTATTTCATTATCAAATATTAAGGTATCCGACTACGTTAGAAAGAAAAATTTTGAAAAACAATTTTTTAAAAACTATTTAAAACTATGGCTTTTAGATGTATTGTCAATCATAATACAAAATACTCTTAATACAAAAAATTATTTGAAAATATAATATATATTGAGAAATAGGAAATTGTGTAGTAAATTTTAATGGAATTGAACCAAAACAGTTAACACTACACAAAATTGTAATACAGCAATCCTATTTTTCTTTGCACACAAGTTATGGAATATAATGGTGAACGAAATGAAAAAAAATCTAAGAAAAATTTGGAGATGCAAAGACACTATGGGTAAAAATGCACGCATATATGAACTTTTCCCCTAAATTTATAAAAAAAATTCTAAAAATATCTCTAAATAAAAAAGTATTTCGCCAACAATAAAACTTTTGGTTCATTTCATTTCTCATATTATTTAAAAAACACGCTGAAATTTTTATGTAAATACCTCTATTAGTTTTTGAGATATCATATTAACGGTGGAGAATATTTATGAAAATGAAAAGTTTGAGAAAATGGAAGTGAAAGACAAATTTCAGAAGAAAAATCGATGACCCTGGATGATAGGTCAGGCCTTTCTTCTCCTAGAAAAGATAAACTGTTTCAGAAAAAGTAAAGTCTGAAGTGTAAAAAATAATTTTAAAAAAATATCGCCATTGTGGTCGATAAGCAGCATTTTTAACGTAGTCGGTTAGATTAAAATCAAAAGCAAGGATTTCCATATTGGTAGATTAAAATGATATTTAAACAATAACTCACGTTTTTTTTTTTGTCTTTTTTTACGAAATAAGAGTAAAAAATCTTCGGCTTCTAAGCTTTATTGCCAAAAAATAATATTTTGCAATATATTGCTACTAAATAACATCTTCCCTTCCACGAAATATAAAATTGATATTGAATTTTAAAAAATAATGTATTGCAACTACTTTTACAGAATAAAATTATACTCATGAAAGTAAAGATTAAAACATTGATTTTCAGCATTTCACGAACATATCTTGAAAATGGTAATTACAGAAAAATTATACGACAATTTATAAAATATTATAATAACTAATATGTACTATTAGTAAAATTAATAGTACATAAATATAGGTTGGGGAATAAGTTATTATTTATATTTTACTTTTTTTACAATGATTTTTTTTACACTTTGACAAAGTGCATCGATAGAATGTTTACTGCTCTACAAATTTGTGCTAATCCTCTTTCTGAGTCATTTCTTTTTAATTACTTTTAAGGCTTAGAATCGGAATGTCCTGAAGGTAAAAATCAACATTTTCCACACCTGCTGTTCTATTTTTTTTTATCGAGGCCCAAAAACTGCTGAATCAGCACGGGACATTTGCAACGGATACGGAGAAGGTGTCATAGGCGAGTCTATAGCATGTAAATGGTTTGAAATGTTAAAAAATGGCGATTTTGACGTTGACTATTCACCCCTCGTAATGGGAGGGCATGGTGTAATGGGAAATGCTCGAAATGAATGTCACGGTCATCAAGGAGCTATACATAGCCCAGCTACATAACGTGAGAGAGGCTATGCGACTGAAAAGACCCCTTCTTCAAGGTCGAACCATACACTCCTTCATGATAACTCAGGCCCCATGTTGCACAAGTCGTCAAAGCCGCTCTCCAATTTCTAATGGGAGGTCCTTCAGCATTCGTCGTATTCACCGGAGTTTTCGTCGCCGGCTCCCTGGCGAGCCATATGAGGGGCGTTACCTTCGACAGTAAAGAGGATCTTTAAAACTGGCTCAACAACTTATTCGATGTCAGACCAGAAGATTTTTGGCTGAACGTCATCGACAAATGGGTCGAGAGTTGTAAGAGAGAGTTAAAGTACTAAGAAGAATTTTTGAATTTAATTAACAGTCTACTTTTTATCCTCAAATTTATAATCCACCAGCGGGTGACCGAGCTCCGCTCGGAGAAAACAGGTATCGAAGCTAACTCGAAGATCTAAATTTTCAATTGTGATTTATCAAAACAATACATGCCATAAGAAAATTTGTGAAACCATTGGTGAAAAGATAACCGGTTAAAGTGCACCATTGTAAACTATTCTAAACAAAGTTAGAGTTTGGAAAGGGAACTATTCTATACAAAGGTAAAGTAAAGGTAAAGATTGAAGTGTGTTGAAGTTCAATATTTTTGACAAATTTATTTAGAAAAACCAAACAAACATACATACATAAGAAACATATTATAAACCTATAACAGCATAAACATAAAACTTTATTAGTTCGCCATATTGGCTATAGATGGCAGCACGTTACCCCTTGAAAATTTAAGTAGCCATTATGGCGAACTAATAAAGTTTGAAAATATCCTATCTGTAACTCCGAACTGCTCGACCATAGCGCTTCAAAACCGGCGCCAATCGATTCCTCGTGGCCAAAAACCCCAGACCCCCAAGTTTACCGGAGTTTATTAATTCTGGGGCGATTTTCGACTTGGCAACCATTCCTCGTATTAGATATCATTCAAATTCAAATAGGGATAAAAGCTAAAGTATTGTATAGTTACTAACATTTTCAGTATATTAACTATCTACAAATTAAGAACATAATAGATTCTTGATATAAAATGTCTTACTCAGAGGGATTAATAAACTATGCCTCTTGTATTGGAATCATAATTTGATTCTTTACGAATTAAATTAGTATACTATCTTTACTCTTTCAAAAAATGCATCTAAAAGTGAATGACAATTTTCAACAAAACTACATTACTACAAACGCAAAACTAAATAAAAGGTATGAATCTTTGACTTGTTTATAAATTAAATGAAAGGCTGGAGAATTTAATATGGTGTGCAATTAAGCCAAAATATATGTAAGTTCAAAACTTTCTAAAAACAGTATAATATAAAAAATACCAAATTTGGTTTTCTTGAATCTATTTTAGTTAGTGGATATATTTTCAATAATTTGTGGATCATACACGAAGAAATGATTTAAAATTCAATGGCTTTTTTTTTTACTCTTTTCTCTAAATGAGTTTTTCTTTTCATATAAGATGTTATTATTTGTCACTGTACATGATTTAAATTGAGGTAGGATCTTGTCTTGGTAATTACTTCGACATTTGGGTTCGACACAAACGCTCTTTTGACAAAAAGTGATGTGGAACACTCTCTAATAGATAGATAGATACAGATATATAGTTATATAGATATATGGATATAAATATATAGTTATATAGATATATATATATGTAAATATATAGTTATATAGATATAAATAACCTTGTATTTTGCAACGAAAGGGACAAACAGCAAAAAAAATTGTTGCAATTTATTTAATTTAAAAATATGAAATTCATATAAGTATTATAATTATAAAACCTTTAATGCTCTTGAAAACAGGCATCAAGTTTTGTTTTCTTCAATCTATTTCTGTTTTTCTAGAGCATTCATAAAAAAAGTGTTTTAAATGTCACACAATTTTCAATACTTCTTTCAGTAATGAATTCTTTCTTGATGAATTCTTCCTTCATGATATAAAATGAGACGAGATCTTGTCTTGGTAATTACATTACTTTGACTTATGGCTTGACTCCAACGCTCATGTGTAAACAAAAGGGATATGAAACACTCTCTAATATATAGATTTAGATATATAGATATAGATATACAGTTATATAGATATAAATATATAGTTATATAGATATATGTATATATTTATATAGATATAGATATATATTTATATAAATATAGATATAAATTTATATAAATATAGATATATTTATATAAATATAGATATTGCATTTTGCAGCAAAAGAGAATGATAAACAGCAAAAAACTGTTGTTGTTTATTTAGTTTAAAAATATGAAATATAAATAAAATCCATATAAATGGTTTATTGTAAAACCTTTAATACTTTTCAAAAAATGTACCAAAATTTCGTTTTCTTCAATCTATTTCTGTTTCTGGAACATTGAGAAAAAAGTTTTTTAAAGATCACTTACCTTCCAATACTACTTACAGTAATGAGTTCTTTCTTTTCCTCTAAGATGTTGTTATCTGTCATAGTTCATAATTTAAATTGAGACGAGATCTGGTCCTGGTAATGAAATTGCTTCGACTTTTGGCTTAGATTTTAACGCTCCGGTATGGACAAAAAGGAACATGAAACAATCTCTAATAGACAGATGTGGATAACTATTACATAATGCAGCAAAGGGGAATCATAAAACAGTAAAAAAGCTTTATTTAAAAGTACGAAATTCATATAAGGTTTTTCATAAATAATAAAACTTTTAGTGCTCTTAAAACCTTGAAATCAAATGTTTCTGTAAATAATTATATCATTGTATTAGGTGTGTGTTTAATAATTAATGGAAATTTATCCAAGAATTAAATTTTGATAAAATTGTTTGGGCCAGATATTTTATTTTTGCTCGAATAAGTATTTATCAATATTTTGAATCCATGTTTTTCAAAATAAAAAAAAAATTCTTGTTAAAATTACATACTTCAATACTTATCTATTTATCCTGGAATATTCCAAAATATATCCTATATTCTTTTTTTCTTTAGATTCAGCCGAACCGATCATAAGAAGAAAAAGAAGAAAACCCAGAGTTGTCAGGGAAGAGACAAGTATTGATTCTTTATTCAAATTTCTCGATATTTGAACAGTTTTTCTCTGATCAGATTTCTTTTTTTCCTTCTTAGAAGATGAAATCCACCCCCAAAACTAATTCCCGTAACGTCGGAAGAAGATTTATGGCGAGCTTGAGTGAAAAATCGAAGTTTCTTGAGTTGACGGATCTTCGCGTCAGCATTTCTCAATTACCGGGAAGAAAACCGCATATCTACATGATTGCGCCTGTGTTTCGGGGCCAGACTACAACTTTTGCGTGTTCTTTACTAAAGGAAGAAAGGACTAAAGGAGGGAGAAATAATTTGAGGAAATTTTCTTTTCTTCGCAGAGTTTTCAGACTGACTTTATTCGGATTTATCTTCGTTTGCTTCATCAGAGAATGTCTCTGGCAAGCATTATTGCAATCCATACGGTTGACTGTTAGTTGACTGATCCGAATTAGACTGCTATTTTGAAGAAAACTGAAGAATAATTCAACCGATGTTTGAGGACTTCATTTCGAGACTTAGTAAAGTGTGAATTTTTTTTAATATTTTATATTGAAAGGACTAAAGGAAGGTCTCACCAATTTAGTTTAGTTTAGTTATATTAACGTCCCGTTGTAAAGCAACACTAAGGCTTTTTGAGGATGGACCTCACCATGGTCAGGTGACGAGTATGACACCTAAACTAGTACCCCCCTCTCCACACCACACCAGAGAGAGGACATTTAGCCTGACACGCTTGACGTGCAAGAAACAACATCACACGTCGGTTCTTTGGTAGAATCGAGTCTCGAACCTGAAACCTTCTGGTTCCGAAGCCGAGTCCTTGACAAAAGGAGGGATAAATAATTTGCAGAAGCTTTCATTTCTTCGCAGAGTTTCCAGACTGACTTTTTTCGGATTTATCTTCGTTTGCTTCTTTTTCTTCAAGGAATCCCTCTATTCATCAGCATTCTTGTAATCCATTCGGTTGATTGCTGTACAGATAAGGGGAATCCCGATTATACCTGTATATTGCAGAAGAATGAAGAAAAAGTGAATTGATTTTTGAGGACATCATTTGGAGACTTTAATAAAGTTTTATTTTATTTAATATTCCATATTCTATATATTGCAAATTATTTATTGTAGTTATTTATTAATCAAGTTTAATTATTTTTTCTCATATTTTGAAAATTTCACATCATATTATACTACTTAAACCAATGTAAGTATTTTCTGGTTGTTTTCTGTTGTTTTATTCCTTTTATAATTAAAATAAAAACCAGAAAAAATATTAATAATTTCTTATCAAAGATCAAATACACCTCAACGATTTAATTGTGAATAATACAAAATAATTTTTTGTTCTAGGAAGCAATAAATTCTAAATTGAAAGTGATTTATTGAGGGTTATTACGTTATCGTGTTTAGTAGTACTTGTCATTGACAAGCCCACTGACTAAAGAGTCAGCGATTTAAACCGAATGTTTTGTACCTTTTATTTTTTAGCAGCACCATCTAGGACCAAGAAAATGAATTAGCTGCTCACGCGTCGCAATCCTTTCTACGGGAGCTTTACTTCAGTCAGATATTTCATTTTATCAACTATAAATCGTAATTTTGACCTTGATCAGAGAATGATCACCTCTGAACCAGTACCCCTTGGGATATTACTGTCGCCAAGGAGGACTTCCTGATCACAACAGATTTATACGTGCTCCAGCCACCAGACATATGAATGTCCTCGGCCAGAAGGGTTCATACTCGCAACCAGATGGATGAGATGCCAAAATCCTACCAACCATGTTACGAAGGCCTGAAATTTATTTATAAATTGCACATTATATTTATTGTGCCATATTTTTTTCTGCCTTTATATCAATTCAAAATGGTTACAAAAAATTGGCAGACATAGTCTATTTGGTTCGGTAGACATCAGTTCTTGAACTATATCTATATCCTTAAAAAATGATATCGATGATTTAATTTTTCAAAAAAAGATTTATTTAATTCCATTAATTCTCCATTAATTAAATTTTCAAAAAGTTTCGGTTGGTCTAATGCCACTTGGTCATACAAAGCCGAATGAGAGTATTTCTTTCGAATGAAGGCAGAGGTGTGTGCGCCTTTCGTTATTGACGAGCACCGTTCAGGTGAAAGGACGACTTTGGTCGAACACACACGACACAACCCTTTTCCGCGAGCGGTCGAACTCATTGATCCATCCGCAAGTCAGAATTGAAATCCGAATCAGAGACTCGCACAGTACCCCTAGAGGTATGGGAACTTGTAGGACTTTGCAGTCACGACCTATTCAAGGTGCTCCAAATGCCGATAGCCAACACGAAGGTCTATGACCAAGACGAGGACAGAACTCGCTACCTAATTGAATGACGAAATTAAACTACAATGGCTTGACAGCTGGTATATGTCCAAAAAAGGATGAGTCACTTTCGGCTTTATTCCTAATCCGTATATTAAAATGAGAAGGTACCCTCCACTGATAATCCAAATAATATCTGGATATGGGATATTTCCCGCTATTTCCAAAGATTTGGGAGTACGCAGGAAAATAAGTGCATTTGTGGAAAAATGGGTAAGGCTTACCACTATTTAATGGAATGTATGGAGATCTCCGAGTGAAAGAAAAAGCTGAAGATAGTAAAGAATGATTTAAGTTCAGTACGGATGGCAGCAGGTCATCTCAAAGCCCTGAAGGATGGGATTTCAAAGATGGACAGTTTCATTACAAAAGTTTGAGAGTGTACAGGTGGGGAGAAAGACAGCTATTTAGTACCCCGAAAGGAGTGTTCGTTTGACAGTTAGGTCCATGCAAGGTTGGACAATACTTATTCAGCAGTCGACCACAACAAATCCTGTCGTTCAGTGGTGGCGGGGTGGTCGGCTGTATGCAAGAAGAAGAAGAACAAGCTACCTCTACAAACCAGGCTACCACGGGCTTTAAAAAAAGTAAAAATTCATCAAACGCGAAAATAAAATGCAGACGTCGCAAGTAACGATAAAGTAAAAGCCGGCGAAAATATTGCGGCCAAAAAGAAGGAATTAGATCTCAGAGATCTTACATACAGCCGACCACCCCGCCACCCCTGAACGTAGCAGTATCGACAGCATATCGCAGACTTAGATCCTTGGAAAAATATAAATAATACCGCAGTTTCTGAGTCTTTCAGTACTGCTGAAATCTTAGATTTCGATATTAAAAAGACTTTAATGAATTTAGATAATATGCTCCCAAAGAACTCATAGAAAATTCTTCAGGTGTTAGTTACAGTTATGTTGCAGATAGCTGAATTCGTTTAATTCATTAGTTTTATAATTTTTTTCTCTTTTAATGAAACATGTGAAGTTTTATATCAAACTAGCTGGTACCTGTCGCCTTGCTGCCGTCGAAAAAAATAGCATTAAGTGCAATCAATCAACCATTTTACAATGTTTTATCGAAATAGGATGAACGGTACGACAGTACATAAAATACGAACGAACAAATACTCCTTTTTACATTAGATTTGTGTACTCTTTTAGAATTGTAATGCTTGGTGTTCTTTCAGAATGGTAATGTAAGAAGCTATCTCGTAGCTCTTTTAATATTCGTTCAGGATTCAGGAATTTAATTTTATGAAATATGATTAAAATACTTTCTTTTAAATTGGTTAAACATAGGAAACATATTTATTCCATGAAATCGTTAATAGAGTTGAACCGATAATTTTTAGAAAATTAAGATTGTGCAAAATTACTTGTACTTAATATTTTGGGTAGCTACTGTGAAAATTGCTGTAACCTCTGAGAAGGATTTGCATGACATTTGTGTTCAATAACTACAAAATACTAACCTTCCACTTGAATTTAGCATTTCTACAAAATCTGTTGTCACCTCGGTGAGTTATTTGGAGATTAATCCTTTGTAAGTATATGCGGTTGAGGTTCCATTTCTTTTTTAATTTAGATAATTGTAATATTTCTCTAACCACCCCGTAGATGTAAACATTAAGCTGACAAAGTTTCATCGCAGCCGTATGAAGGGTTTAAGATTACATAAGAGACATACAGAAAACATTCATTTTTACTTATATAGATTGGAATGAAGTATAAGCTTATATTTACAGAGTTTTTAGTAAACAGAATTTTTTAAATTCACAGAATATTAGTCTGAAATAAAATGAAAGTAGAAGAAAATTGATTAAAAATTTTTAAATTGGTTGGATAAAAATAAATTGTTTTCACCTCATATTCATTGGTTGAACTGAAAGAATATTAAAACTTGGTCGATCAGAAATCGCTGTTAAAGCTACTGTTACTAAACTCTCTTAGCTATTTAGAATTCCAGCACCTTTCTTAATAATATTTTATTTATATTATTGTTATCTTGTTATTATTTTTAAGACATTATCTATTTTATACTAATTTAAAATTGCTTATTTAAAAATATTCATAGTAATATTTTATATCAACTTTTTATTTATTTAGTTCTTAAAATTTGACTGTTTTTGTATATTTAAACTATATGTTCTTAGATGTTGAAGTTTTGAAATTAAGTTATGATTTTAAGATACAAAGTTTTTAAATTCTCTTTCAAGATTCTTTATCAAAATGCAAAAATTCAGTAACTTTAGTTCATATATTCAAGCTTTATAGTCAGTTTTAGATCTTCTAATCATTTATGAATTATAGTCACTTATTCTACTTGTGATGTTCTCAGTAATGTAAACTATAAATAGTCTATTAATCGATATGGAAAAAAATATATTTAATTTCCAACAATATATCCTACAAATAAAAAAATTTTTACCCCTCACAGCATTGTAAGAACATATTATGTAAAATATCTAAAATGTAATGCAATAAGTCATTTGAAATGTTAAAATTTAAATATATACTATATTTTTTGTATATATACTATTTTTTTGCATTCTTCTTTATACTTTGTTGATATTAATGGAAATTATAAGTTACTGCTAGCTAATTTGAAAGTCTCAGCTGAACCTCCTTGACTGGTGTCGTCAGTAAATGAAATGAATGTTAATATTGATTGGGTTTCTTCATCGTAGATATCTACTGTTGCCGCTTTACTTTGATTGCATAAATCTTCCTCTTTATAAAAATCTTTTTCTCAAATATGCTACTATTCAAACTTTAATAAAGAAAACATTAAAATTTTT
>JAPMOQ010054004.1:798219-810055 GCA_026543055.1 Argiope trifasciata | reverse complement strand
GTGTGTGTGTGTGTGTGTGTGTGTGTGTGTGTGTGTGTGTGTGTAATGTAACTCAGAAAACATAGTCCAAATGTCACTGCATTATTTTTTCTACAAGTGTCTAAAGATATAATGTAAAAAATCTATTCTTAAAGAATAGAACTACATGTTCATATTTTTAATTCCCTACATTTGTCTTCTGTATGATAAATGTGGTGAATATATTCTGTTATATTTGATATTATTTATATTTCATTTTTTAGTTGAAGAAATCTTGAAAGACTTGTAATTCTCGGCATTTTAGCGGTATTTGATTCATTTACAATTGCAACCAGTGCCTAAAATAATTATTTATTTTCCATCAATACTCAATTATTAAGTTTTAGTGCTTAATATAATTCAGAAAACATTTTTTCACGAGAAGAAAAATTGCTATTTATATACACCAGAGTCACATTAAATTGTCTAGACGCATAAAAATACTATTACCTTCTTGAAAAGTTAAAGTGAAAGATTCGGAAGTGAGTTACGCATAGCTTTACCAGACATCCGTCATTAAGTCTGGACAACTTTTAATGTATACTCATTTATTTGATGTTGTGCAACTTGATTAAACTATCCATTCTTCATTTACTAAAGAATCTGATGCATCGATTTCCTAAGAGCTATTTCCTATTAACCATCATCCACTGGCCTTTTTTGCCTCCAATTCACTCGATAGCTAAGTACAAAAATAATTTTCCCTTATGACAATCCAGAAAATAAAAAAATGAAGATCACCCTTTTCTCATATATAAAATCCTGTTTTTTTTCTCCTTTTAAATGAAATTTTCCTGGTTCGTAATTTAGATGTTAGACGTTTTATTTTTCATTTCCTTCTTTCGATGTTCATTACAATTGCAATCGTTTAGAAAGCTAAACGAAACGCTACTTTTTTATCATCATTATTAAGCGTTTTCCCTTTCTTTTGAAGAGGCTTAATGAGATGTGTCGTCAATAGCTAAGCAGCGAAGGCATTAGTTAGAATGGCTCCGAAAATGGTTAGTAAAGTGCGTGTGCGATGGAGAGGGGCCATTTAATACCAAAATCCCATTGATGTGAGGGACTGGAGCCCAATTACGCAGGGATGAGCCCCTCTCGTTGTTGGTGTAGGATCTAACTAAGACTTGAGCTTAAATTCTTCAAAGGAATATACATATATCTTGGCTGATTTTATGAATAGAGAAATTTCTAATTTACAATTTTTTTAAACATATAAGGAACTAAGGTATCCAACTTTGGTGGGTTGGATTGTAGTGTTGCGCCATTGTGGAAATTGAATTCCACCAAGGATTAAACTTTCAACCTCACGATTTGCTGCCACGTAACTTATACCTTATACAAAAGTGATCACCAGTATTTAGTGGCTGTTGCTGGTTTATTACTACTACACTGGTTATCGATCACATTGGTATTTTTTTTAAATTGTTGTTCTTTCTTGTTTCTCTAACTTTTCCCTTCCAAAAGAGTTATCTTTGGAAGTATTGACCTATTATCCAGAAAAAACTTAAAGAAATCCTATTTTTCAGCTAAAGTTTGTCTTTAACTTCAATTTTGATTTCACAAAAATTCTCCAGCGTTAACTTGATATTTAAAATACTAACGGATGTATTTTTAAAAATTTAAGGATGTGTTTTAAATTATATGGGCAGTGAAATGAACCAAAAGTTTGTAGGTGAAATACTTTTTTATTTATAGGTGCCAAGTAAGCGGGTCTGGTGCATGCCTAATCTTTTGGGGCCAAACGTCCTCCCACTGGTGTAGTGTGGTAGTTTGGAGGGGGGGAGGGCATCTCAGATGCCATCCTCGTCATCTGATCGCAATTCAAAATTACTAGGTCCGTCTCAACATATGCCTAGTGTTGCTTTGAAACTGGGCGCTAATATAACTAAACCTACATAATTCCTAAAATTTATATGACAAAAACTGCACAGAAGGATATGAAGCCTTTGAATAATTTTAAGTCCTGCATTTAGGTCAAGATGATATCATCGTAAATGGTACACCTTATTAAAAATCAAAAGATGCCAGTTCTTCTTAAGGTTTCTTTCCATATGAATCGGAAACACTCTGCAACTATTCATTCATAGGTAAAAAAAAGCAATCAAATTCTGTGATACAAAATAACTTTTCGATGCATAACTTATGAGCAAGTGCACTAAAACTGTTTTATTTACTTTGAAATGATGAATCACTTAATTTATCTCATTCATCTACTTACAATAGGAATGAATGAATAGGGGGTAGCGTGTCTTCCTAGAGTTCTGGGCTTCCTTAGTTCGAGACCCGGTATGGGCATGGTTGTTACTCTGTGTTCTATCTGTGAGTGGCGTGAATGTGCCTTCCTGTACAAAGGGGTAGTGCAAGAGAATGTGAAGCATGAAGTAGCTAAGTCGTACTCTTGGCCCTAGTTGACACTACTGAAAAAACAAGGGACGCTAATGTAATTGCGATCAGATGACGAGGACCCTAATCAACGTAAATCGTTGACAGCGATCAGCAAGGTGTCAATAATAAGTACCACTGAAAACAACAACTTATCAAGATATAAATATGTTTTGTCTTATTTTGCTATTCTAGTCGATACTTTTTCTCTTTCTTTCCAAAACTTGAACATATAAAGTCAATAAATCTAATCGTCTTTACACAGGAAGTAAACTAAAGGGACTTAATGTAATTTACTTAGTTAACGTATCATTTGGAAAGTAATGTCATGTAAGCAGCTATCCATTATTTAGAGGACGTGAATTAATAAATCTAGTCTATTTGCTTCAGAATCTTCAGGAAAAGAATATCTAGACTCCATCTCATTTGTTTCATGAAAGCTTCTTTCGGAAAAGTGCTGCAATGTCTACAAAACAATTATCCATTATTTAGAGCACACAAGACCAACACATTCCAGTGTGTCTGCTTACGTATCTTCTTCACGCAGAAAAGAAAAGATTTCTGAAGTAATTTTATCTCTTTAATTAACGTGCCGTTTGAAAAGTAATATCTATTAATCAACAATTCATTATCTGAAAGATATAAATCTGGTCTGTCTCCCAACGATCTTCTTCACGCAAAAAGGAAAAAGATATCTGAAGTGATTTAATTTAATTTAATTTGATTAAATCAATATTCGGAAAGTAACTGAACGTAACTGTCGCTGTTTTGAGAACTTATTTTAGCTGCCACTGTCTTGAAGTAACTCTCTTCAGAAAGTAACTGTCTCTGCTTTGAAAGTTTTCAAATCAGCGACCTCCTGATATATGAAGATATGTTTAAATTCTTAAAAGACATGTGACTTAGCAAATATGTTTTATAAGAATTTGTTCGATTTCACTTGGAATACAATTTAAGTCCTACTTTGATATAATGAAATAATGGTGTTAACAATGAGCAATGAAAAATAACAAATAATAAGTATTATTATTAAAATTTAGATTTTACGAAAAAGATATCTAATTTATCAGAAGATTTTATTTTCAAAAATACTTCATTGTTGCAAATTTGTAATGTTGCTTCCCAGCATGGTTAGTTCAATCTCTGGAAAGACCAATTTTCCATCCCTTCTGTTGGATGTGATCAATAGCCGAATCAGTGATCTCCGAGCTTGGCGATAAATTTGGCTAACATTTGGTGACTTGATGTCGAATTTGGCTGACAAATAGATACTGCTGGAATCTTAAAGAATGTATGTGATAGAAACATTAGGATTCTAAATAAGCCTTATGGTTCCAGGAGCTTCGAAACGCCAGCAGTCTAAGCCGAAAGTACATTGAATCATGGAAAAAGTCAGCGGTGGAATAGTTGGATCAGTCCAGCGAAGGGCAAACGTTGTGTCGAGCTCAAGCAATTTCTTAATTTAGTGCTGGTATTTATTGTAGAAGTAGTATGCAATCGATTGATAAGTATCCAGTCGTGTAGTAGGACTGTATAGAGACACTGGATAATCGCAGACATTTCAAGGGACCATAAAGATAGCTAACTTGATTCCCTCCTCCTGCTGGATGGCCGCATTGTGCGATGTTGTTGTTGATAATAATTATTAATTGTGGTCTTTTGTTTATTGGTGGTATGCAATAAGTGTATGTATTGTCCGTGCATTCATATCTTTGCATTTAATAAACGTCGTCGTTTGTTACTCAGCCTGTTTATTGTGTTTTTTCCTCCACTAGCAAATCGAAAAACCCCAAGTTCTATAACAATATAAATAAAATGAAAATGAAGGAAAAGCATTGTTTAAAAGTAAATTTGCATATTACGAAACAATTTCTTTTTCTCAAAACACTACCAAAAGATATACAATATCATAAATTTGTTCAATTTACCTTCCTGTGTACCTTCCATGTGCGTTTGAAAAGAAATTTTTATATAAATGATTTCGAAGTTACTGACTATTGTTTTCGTAATTAAAATTCTAGAAAAATAAATTTGATTGAAAAGAAATTATCGTTCTAAGCTATTTCAAATATTTAAAGAATGCAAAGAATGATGAAAATACGATAGCGATTTCTTTTATACAAAGAATAATAATCCTCAGTAAAAAGTATTTATTTATTTCTCTTTTTACAAAATTAGAGATATCAATTAATTTTCCTTTCTTAAGTGAAAGTATTTTAATGAAATTAAAACTCTTCACCAAATAAAAATTACATTCTAAAACTTCCCAATGAGAGAAAAATGAATTGCTTCCAAACGGACGCAATTTATTGTAGATTTTATTAGATTTATTTAAAAAACTGACTTTAGCTCAAACAAATGGACTAAATTTAGATTTTATTAGATTAATTAAAAAAACTGACTTAAGCTCAAACAAATGGACACCATTTATATTTTATTAGATTAATTAAAAAACTGACTTTAGCTCAAACAAATGGACACCACTTAGATTTTATTAGATTAATTAAAAAACTGAATTTATCTCAATCAAATGGACTCCATTTATATTTTATTAGATTAATTAAAAAACTGAATTTAGCTCAGTCAAATGGACTCAATTTATATTTTATTAGATAAATTAAAAAATTGAATTTATGTCAGAGAAATGGACTACATTTATATTTTATTAGATTAATTTAAAAACTGAATTTAGCTCAGTCAAATGGACTCCATTTAGATTTTATTAGACTGTTTAAAAAATGGAATTTAAGTCAGTAAAATGGAATACATGTAGTCAATGCGGAATTCAAATAAAATTAATTTCGAAGCATCAATTAATTGGCTATTATAAAGCTAAGCAAAGAAACAAAATGTGCAATTTTGTTTACTCGAAAGTTCGATCCAATATGTTTACATTCTTGAGAGACTTTTTGTCGTCATTGATTCGCTGAATTGAGACCCGGAGGAATTTCTCGTCAACACATCCTGAAAGGAAACCGCACCGATCTCTCCTTATTATCCGAGTCCAAATGATTCACTGCACCACGTAGATATTTATTTTACTAAGAGCCACTACTTTCAAACTCTCATTTGGAACTTGCAATGGATTCGCCTTGACAAAGTATTTACTTTTCTCTTCAAAATAGTTTGAATCACGCAAACTTTATCAGGGAAAGTTTGCGTGAGGGGAGATGTATGTGCATGGAGGGGAGATGTATGTTTACTGAGTGAACAAGGCTTTTCAAACTCGATTGCCCGGAGAAATTCGCCCAGGAAACATCAAATATGTGTTATTGACTATCGCGTTGTGTAGAGAAAATAATTGTTTAGAAAGTGAAACAAAATTTTAAAGAGTGTATTGGTTTTTTGTTATATTCTTAAATAATAGAATTTAATATTGGATTTTAAAGAGTTTTTACACTGTTCTTAAGGTATCCGATGACGTTCGAAGGAAAAAATTTCTAAAGATTGGAAATTCAAAAAAAAAAAAACTATCTAAAACAATGGTCTTTAGATGTGTTGTCAGTTATAATACAAAATACTATAAATGCATCAAAACTACTTAAAAATATAATATATTTTGAGAAAGAATGAATCGTGTAGTATATTTTAATGCGATTGAAGCAAAACGGTTAACATTCTATACAAAATTGTAATACAGCAAAACTATTTCACTCGACAGCTCAGTACAAAAATAACTTTCCCTTATGACATTCCAGAAAATAAAAAATAATGATCAACTTTTTCTTCTACATAAAATTATTTTTTTCTCCTGTTAAAAGAAATTTCTCTCTTACGTAATTTAGATGTTAGACGTTTTATTTTTCCTTTCCTTTTCGGAGTTCATTACAATATCAATCGTTTAGAAAGCTAAACGAATTGCTACTTTTTTATGATCATTATTAAGCGTTCTCCCTTTCTTTCGAAGAGGCTTAATGAGATTTGTCATAAATAGGTGAGCTGAGAAGGCATTAGAAGAAATAACTCCGAAAATGGTTCGTAAAGTGCATGTGCGAAGAATAGGGGCCATTTCCAACCGAATCCCATTGATGGGAGGGACTGGGGCCCAATTACTCTTGTTGTAGGTTCTAACTAATACAAGCACTTAAATTCTTCAAAGGGTTATACATATATCTTGGCTCTTTTTATGAATAGAGAAATTTCTAATTTTAAAATTTAATCAGTTTTAAAAATATAATGAACTAAGGTATCTGATTAGGAAAGGTCCCGATTGTGGCTGCTTTTATTGTGGTGTCGAGCCAATGTGGATATTTATTCCGGCAACTTTGCGATATGCTGTCACGTAATGTATCCCCTATAAAAAATCATCACCAGTACATAGTGGCTGTTACTGGCTTATTAAAATACCACCACAATACTCCCCTACCAATGAGTCGAGGTAAGAAGAGTGATTTTTTAGTGCCAAGCGTTATGACGAGAGAAGAAAGCATGTTTCAACAGCGCCAAGCGTTATGGGGAGCGAAGAGAGAAGGTTTCAATAGCAACAAGTGTTATGGTGAGAGAATTGAGAATTTTTCGGTAGCGCCAAGTGTTATGGAAAGAGAACAACTTGTTTATTGTCCGAGGTCACTAATGTGGCGATTAGTATTGTGGTGTTGCGCCAATGTAGAAACTGAATTCGGCTAATGATCAAACTTGCAACTTTACGATTTGCTGAAGCGTAACTTATGTATTATTCACAATTTCTTAAAACTGTTATTCTTTCTTGTTTAAGAAAAGGAAGTACTGACCTATCATCCAGGAATTCATTTCATTAAGGCAATATATATTGCAAATGCCTTCCAGTCTTAGACAGATCTTTTTTTTTTTTCGAAAACAATCTCAACACTATAAAAGTCGTGGCTTTGTCTTGTCTGAAATAGTATGTGAAGATTTTAAAATCATATTCAAAAAATAAATAAAAAACGAAATGAAATGATTTTTCTGATTCAAAGAACTACAAACTTTTCAAGCTGCGTCAACAGAAATAGCCAAATTATTTTTAACATTTATTTATTAATTATAAAAAAATTACAATAAAAAGTTTTTTGCTGCTACTTTTATTTGTCACTTTTGAAAGGAATGAGGGGTAAAGAGGTTTCAAAAGTACAAGAGAGATGGATTAGCTTGGAAACTAATAATATATAATACATAATCCCTAATTCACGGTTTTGATAACAGATGATTGATTATTTTTCACTCATATTTGACTGCATACATTTCTTACAAAAATTAACGGCATTTATGAGTTACTTTGGATTAACTAATTTGTTTTCTAAGACTCGTTAACTTCCTTTGGAAAAAATCTAGTCATTGCGAATAGTTTAAATAACCTTTGGGTTTTCATCTAGAACATATGTTGGATGGTATTTTCTGAATTGGAAAGGGGCTGCGGTGGCCTGGTGGTAAGGTCTCGTCTTCGAAACCGAAGGATTGCAGGTTTGGGGACTGATTCCACCGAATAACCGCCGTGTAAGCGGGTCCCTTGCACTTGAAATCTGTCAGATCAAACGTCTTCTACTGGTGTGGTGTGAAGAGGGGGATGCCAGCTCTGGCTCGTCATCTGACCACGGTCCAAAATTACTAGGTCCGTCCCCAAATAGCCCTAATGTTGCTTCAAAATGCGACGTTAATATAACTAAACTAAACTCAGATTCTTGAAACACTAGACCGATTTTGAAAGGTGGACTTTTGCTAAAACATAATCTGCAGCTGATGAAATGAAAATTATGTTTACCTCCGTCAAGGTGTTGTCCTCAGTTCAAAATGACGAGGGCCGTCAGAAATTAGCCCTAGTGTTGCTTCAAAATAATATTGTAACTAAATATGTCTTCTATATAACTAAACCTACATAATACATATCAATTTGCACGACAAAAACAGCAGAGAAGGATATAAAGGCGTTGAATATTTTTATGTCCTGAATTTAGGTGAGATGATATCATCATAAAGGGTACACATGTTAAAAATCAAGGGAATGCCGGTTGTTTTTAAGGTTTCTTTAAATGTGAATCGAAAACACAACAAATATTCATTCTTAGGTAAAATTCAGCAATGCAAAATTACATTTCGGTGTATAACATATGCACAAATGTATTAAAACTGTTTTATTTACTTTGAAGATATAAGTCATTTAATTTATCTTATTCGTCTACTTTCAATCGGAATGTATGAATAGGGGGGAGCATGTCTTCCTAGTGTTCTGGGCGTCCCTGTTCGGACATGGTTACTATTCTGCGTTCTATCTGTGAGTAGTTTGGATGTGCCTCCCTGTAAAAAAGTGAATGTGTAAGAGAATGTGAATGATGAAGTAGCTAGGTCATACTACTGAAAAAACAAAAGACTTTCATTTAGGCTTAAAATCACAGTCAGCGATCATCGGGCTTGTCAATGACAAGTGCCACTGGAGACAACAACAAATCAAGATATAAATGTGTCTCCTCGTATTTTGCTATTATAGCCTATACTTTCTCTCTTTCCTTCTATTACTTCGAACATATAAAGTCAGTCAATCTAATTGTTTGTTTGAGAATCGTCTTTACGCAGGAAGAAAACTAAAGTGATTTAATGTCGGTTGTTTAGGAAACGTATCATTTGGAAAGTGATGTAATGTCTTCTAAGCAGGGATCCATTATTTAGAGAACGAGAATTAATAAATGTAGTCTATTTGCTTCAGAATCTCCAGGAAAAGAATATATAAAGTGACTCCATCTCATTTGTTTCATGAAAGAACCTTTCGGAAAAGTGCTGCAATGTCTACAAAATAATTATCCATTATTTAGAGAATACAAAGCCAACACATCCCAGTGTGTCTGTCCGCTTAAGTATAATCTTCGCGCAGAAAAGGAAAGATTTCTAAAGTGATTTCATTTCTTTAACGAAAGTGCCGTTTGGAAAGCAATGTATGTTTATCAACAATTCATTATCTGAAAGATATAAATCTGGCCTGTCTCTCATTTATCTACTTAACACAAAAAGTAAAAAGATATCTGAAGTGAATTAATTTAATTTTATTTCGTTAAATCACTATTCGGAAAGTAACTGTCGCTGTCTTGAAGTAATTGTCTTCGGAAAGTAACACTGTGTCTGCTTCGAAAATTCTCATAACAGCGAACTCCTGATAAAATATGTGTTTAAATAATAAAGAGACAATTGACT
The DNA here is from genome assembly GCA_026543055.1 of Argiope trifasciata. Classification (NCBI taxonomy): domain Eukaryota; kingdom Metazoa; phylum Arthropoda; class Arachnida; order Araneae; family Araneidae; genus Argiope; species Argiope trifasciata. The sequence continues at coordinate 800,515 of JAPMOQ010054004.1, read as the reverse complement.
TAGCAAACATTTCTCCCAATTTCTCGATTGCTATAAGATATTTGACTTGGAATACAATTTAAGCCATACTTCGATATAATGAAATAATGCTGCTAACAATGAGCAAAGAATAGATAACAAATAAAAAAAATATTCTTATAAAAATTTGGATTTTGGTAAAAAGAAAACTAATTCATCAGCAGAAGATTTTATTTTCAAAAAACGATACACTTTTACAAATTTGTAATGTTGCTTTCCATCACAGTTAGTTCTATCTCTGGAAAGACCATTTTACCATCAGCCCTATTGGATGTCGATCAATTGCCGAATGAGTGATCTCAGAGCTTGGCGACTTACTTGGCGAAAATTTGCAGACTTTATAGCGAATTTGGCTGAAAAATAGATAATGCTAGAATCTTCCAGAATGTGTGTGATATGAACAATAGGACCCTAGATATGTCTGATGGTTCTGGGACCTTCTGTGTCTGGCTGAAAGAGCTACAAAAGTCCAGCACTCTAAGCTGAAAGTATTCGTGTATTGAATTGTGGAAAAAGTCAACAATGGAATAGTTAGATCAGTCCAGCGAAGAGCAAGTTTTGTGTGGAGCACAAGCAATTGTTTAATTTACTGTTGGTATTTACTGTAAAAGTAGAATGGAATCATCTGAGAAGTAACCAGCCTCGTAGTAGTGAGAGGGCTGTTGGATACAGCTAAAGTGAGGAGACAGTGGAGAATCGCAGACGTTTGGAGGGACCTTAGAGATAGCTACGTAGATTCCCTCCTCCTGCTGATTTATGGATAGCTGCTTTATATGATTTGTTTGTTGTTGATAATAATTATTAGTCGTGGTCCATTGTCTGTTGTAGTATGCGCTATGTGTTGTATGTGTTTGTCTGTGCATTCGTGTCTTCGTATTTAATAAACGTTGTCGTTTATAACTGAGCCTGTTGTTTGTGCTTCTTCATCCACTAACAAATTGAAAGAAACCCAAGCTCTATAACAATATAAATAAAATTAAAACGAATGAAAAGCATTATTTAATAGTAAATATGCAATTTAAGAAGGAATTTCTTTTTCAAACAAAATTTTAAAGTCTGTATTTGTTTTTTATTATATTCTTGCAATAGGATTTAAAATTGGATTTTAAATACTTTTTGTACTTTTCTTAAAATGATCCGGATGCGTACGAAGGAAAAATTTCTAAAGATTCGATTTAAAAAAAAACTATTTAAAACTTTGGTTTTTAAATGTAATGTCAATTTTAATATAAAATACTATTGATACAACAAAATTATTTGAAAATATATTTTGAGAAACAGAAAAATGTGTTGGGCATTTTAAAGAAATTTAACCAAAAAGGTTAATATTCTATACAAAATTGTAATGTGGCAATCACATATTTTTCTTGGTACATAAGTTATAGAATATAATAGTGAATGAAAGGAATCAACATCTAAAAAAAGTTTTGCTATACAAAGAAGTGAAAATTTAAAATATACGTTAATCTGCATTTTTTCCATAAAGTTTCAATTGAAATTTTCAAAAAAAACCTGCAAATGAAATAGTATTTCACCTACAATAAAACTATTGGTTTATTTCATTTCCCATAATATTTCAACTCTGATAAAATATTATGGGAAATATATGAAACACACGATGAAATATTTTATGTAAATACCTCTATTAGTTTTTGAGATGTCATGTTAACAGTGGAGAATTTTTATGAAATTTAAAAAAAAAATTAAGTCGGAAGCCAAATTTTAGCTGAAAAAATATCTGACCCTGGATGATAGGTCAGGCCTTCCTTTTCCCAGAAAAGACAATTTTGGGAAGAGGAAAGTCTGAACTACAAGAAATAACAACTTAGAAAAATTCGCCCATTGTGGTCGATACTCAATATTTTTACCACGATATGATACCATGTACAAATTGCTCAGTTCAAAGAGAAGGCCAAAACGTAACACAAGAAGCACCATTTATGTGAAAAATAAAGCATCATCCAGTATTCTAATTTAATAATAATAATACACGTTATATCCTTCCTTTTACAAAAATAGCTTCAACAATTTGTTGAAATCAGCGTCTGGCTGGAGACGTCTTCATACCCGACGTCTTCATTTCCCACACAATTTCGCACGAATGAAGAAACCGAGTCTTATTGCTCGCTCCGAACTTGTCAAATCAAAAGCCATCTCCCCCCCCCCACATTCTTCTTCCGAACACTCACCGGAATGATATTTCGATTTTTTGTGTCGATACCTATCGCACTCTCTGTTGGAAAGATCATTCCATGAGTGCCTTTGAAAGAGAAAGAAG
>JAPMOQ010054004.1:749547-788219 GCA_026543055.1 Argiope trifasciata | reverse complement strand
GTGTGTGTGTGTGTGTGTGTGTGTGTGTGTGTGTGTGTGTGTGTAATATCATTCATAAACATAGTCCTAATGTTACTGTATTATTTTTTCTACAAGTGTCTAAAGATATAATGTAAGAAATCCATTCTTAAAGAGTAGAACTACATGTTCATATTTTTAATTCCCTACATTTTTCTTTTGTATGATAAAAGTGGGAAATATATTCTTTTATAGTCAGCTTTATTTATAGCCCAATTTTTAGTTAAAGAATCCTCTTCATTTTAGCTGTATTTGATGTCGAGATTCGTTTACCATTGAAACACGGGCCTGAAATTATTATACATTTCCCATCAATACACAATTACCAAGTTTTATTGCGTAATATAATTCGGAAAACATTTCTTCATGAGAAGAAGTATTGCTATTCATATACACCAGGGTCACATTAAATAGTCTAGACATATAAAAATACTATTACCCTGTCAAAAAGTTAAAGAGAAAGATTCGGAAGTAAGTTACGCATAGCTTTTAAAGACATCCTTCATTAAGTCTGGACAACATTTAATGTATACTCATTTATTTAATGTTGTGCAACTTGATTAAACTATCCATTCTTCATTTACTCAAGAATCTGATGCATCGATTTCCTAAGAGCTATTTCCTAATAATCATCTCCAACTGGCTTTTTTCTTGCCACCATTTCACTCGACAGCTCAGTGCAAAAATAACTTTCCCTTATGACAATCCAGAAAATAAAAAAAATGACTACCCTTTTCTCCTACATAAAATCATTTTTTTCTCCTGTTAAAAGAAATTTCTCTCTTACGTAATTTAAATGTTAGACGTTTCATTATTCCTTTCCCTTTCGAAGGCTCATTACAATTGCAATCGTTTAGAAAGCTAAACGAATTGCTACTTTTTTATGATCATTATTAAGCGTTTTCCCTTTCTTTCTAAGAGGCTTAATGAGATTTGTTATCAATAGGTGAGCAGAGAAGGCATCAGTCGAAATGACTCCGAAAATGGTTCGTAAAGTGCATGTGCGAAGAAGAATGGAGATTTCCTACCGAATCCCATTGATGGGAGGGACGGGGACCAACTACAATATTTGGGGGTGTAGGATCTAACTAAGACTTAAGCACTTAAATTCTTCAAAGGAGTACACATATATCTTGGCGCTTTTTATGAGTAGAAAAAATTTCTAATTTTCAGATTTAATCAGTTTTAAAAATACAATGAACTAAGGTATCTGATTAGGAAGGGTCGCGAGTGTGGCTGCTTTTATTTTGGTGTCGAGCCAATGTGGATATTGAATTCCGGCAAGTTTGTGATTTTCAGAGACGTAATATATCCCCTATACAAAAATCATCACCAATGCATAGTGACTGTTACTGGCTTATTAAATTATATGTGTGAGAAAATGTGTAATATTATATATTGTTAAATTATATTAATTTAAACTATAATTTAAAATTTCATAAAGGAATATTTGAAATTTCCAATTTATGCCGAGGCACAAACCACCACAATACTCCCGTACCACCGTTTTCAACCGAAAGAAGGGGTCTCTTACACTTTAAATCTGTCAGGCGAAACGTCCTCCAGTTGGTGGAGTGTGGAGAGGGAAGTTCACAGCTCAGGTTTTATCTGACCGCGGATCAAAATGTCGAGGTCAGTTCTAAAAGAGCCTTAGTGTTGCTTCAAAACTGGGCGCTAATATAACTAAACTGGCATAATCCCTACATATTTATATTGCAAACATTTATTCCAAATTTGTAAACAAAAATTATTTGTATGACAAATATTTATTACAAACTGTACACAAAATTTATTTGAATGGCAAAAATTTATAACAAATATTTATTACACATTTGTATACAAAAATTTTTGGCATGAAAAATACAGTAGAGAAGGATATAAAGATTTTGAATTTTTTTATGTCCTGAATTTCGGCCAGGATGATATCATTATAAATGGTACACGCGTTAAAAACCAAGGGATGCCGTTTGTTTCTAAGGTTTCTTTCCATATGAATCGAAAACACTCTACAAATATCCTCTCCTAGGTGAAAATGCAATCAAATTCAGCGACACAAAATTACTTTTCGGTGCATAACTTATGAGCAAGTGCCTTAAAAACTGTTTTATTTACATTTAAGTGAAAGTCACTTAATTTATCTTATTCCTCTACTTACAATCGGAATGAATGAATAGGGGCTAACATGCCTTCTTTGTGTTCTTGGCGTCCCGGGTTCCGCTTCGGACATGATTGTTATTCTGTGAGTAGTGTGAATGTGCCTTCCTGTATAAATGAGTTGTGCAAGTGATTGTAAAGCATGAAGTAGCGAAGTCGTACTCTTGGCCCTAGTTGGCGCTACTAAAAAAACAGACGCTATTTTAAGCTTAAAATCTCTATTAGCGATCAACGGGCTTGTCGATGACAAGCACCATTAGAGACAAAAAAAAATCAAGATATAAATGTGTCTTGTCTTATTTTGCTATTCTAGTCTATACTGTTTCTCTTTCTTTCCATTATTTGGGACATATAATGTCAATAAATCTAATTGTTTGTTTCAGAGTCTTCTATACGCAGGAAGAAATCTAAAGGGATTTAATGTCATTTGTTTAGTTAACGTATTATTTGGAAAGTAATGCTATGTTTTCTAAGCAGTGATCCATTATTTAGAGCACACAAGGCCAACACATGCCAGGGTGTCTGCTTAAGTATCCTCTTCACGTAGAAAAGAAAAGGTCTCTAAAGTGATTTTATTTCTTTAATTAATGTACCGTTTGGAAAGTAATGTCTATTCATCAACAATTCCTTATCTGAAAGATATCAAACTGGTCTGTCTCTTCGCAATTTTCTTCACGCATAAAAACAAAAGATATCTGAATTAATTTCATTTGATTAAATACCTGTTCGGAAAGTAACTGGACGTAACTGTCGCTGTCTTGAAAATTTGTTTAACATCGCTGTCGTAAGTAGCTCTCTTCGGAAACTAACTGTCGCTACTTTGAAAACTTTCAAAGGAGCGACCTAATGATGAAAGATATATTTAAATATTAAAGAGACATCTGACTTAGCAAATATATTTACGAATTTTTCGTTTTTTTAAGATATTTGACTTGGAATACAAATTAAGTCATACTTCGATACTATGGAATAATGCTATTAACAATGAGCATTGAAAAGTAACAAATAATAAATAAAGTATTATTATTAAAATTTTGATTTTAGGAAAAAGAAAACTAATTTATCAGCAGAAGATTTTATTTCCAAAAAGGACTACATTGCTACAAATTTGTAATGTTGCTTCTCAGCAGGGTTAGTTACATCACTAGAAAAAGATTTTACCATCAGTTCTGTCGAATGCCGTTCAATTACCGAATCAGTGATTTTTGAATTAGGCGTCTAACGGCGAAAATTTGCAGATTGACCACGGATTTGGCTGCAAAATAGATAATGCTTTTATCTTCCAGAGAGTGTGTGATAGAAACAATAGGAGCATAGATATGTCTGATGGGTCTGAAACCTTCTGTGTCTGGCTCAAACAGCTACAAAAATCCAGCAGTCTAAGCTGAAAGTAGTTCTTTATTGAGTCATGGAAAAAGTCAACGGTAAATAGTTGGATCTGCACTGCGAAAAGCAAGTATTGTGTGGAGCTCAACCAATTGCTTAATTTAGTGCTGGTATTTATTGCAGATGTAGCATGGATAGTGTGAGGAGTAGCAAGTCGTGTAGTAGTAAGAGGGCTGTTGGATGGAGCTCAAGCAAGGAAACAGTGGAGAATACAGGAAACAGTGGAGAAAACAGTGGAACAGAACGTTTGAAGGAACCTTAGAGATAGTTACGTTGATTCCCTCCTCTTGCTGAATTATGGATGGCCACTTTGTATGATGTGGTGGTGGTTGATAATAATTATTAATCGTGGTATATTGTTTGTTGTAGCATACGCTATGTGTTGTATGTGTTTGTCTCTTCATATTTAATAAACGTCGTCATTTCGTACTTTGCCTGCTGATTCTGTTTCTTCATCCACTATCAAATCGAAAGAACCCCAAGATCTACAACAATATAAATCAAACTAAAACATATGAAAAGCATTATTTAAAAGTAAATTTGCAATTTAAGAAGGAAATTCTTTTTCTCAAATCATTCCTAAAAAATATACAATATCTTAAATTTGTTCAATTTACCTTTCTGGATACCTTCCATGTGTTTTTCATTAGAAATTTTTCATATAAATGATTTCGAAGTTACAGACGATTGATTTCGTTGTTAAAATTGAAGAAAGATTACTTTGGTTAGAAATAAATAGCTGTTCTAATATTTAAAGAATGCTAAGAATGATGAAAATACGACAACCATTTCTTTTATATAAGGAATACTAATTATCAGTAAAAAATATTTATTTATTTCCCTTTTAACAAAATTAGAGATATCGATAAATTTTGCTTTCTTAAGTGAAATTTAAACTCTTCACTAAATAAAAATTAAATTCTAAAACTTCCTAATGGCTGAAAACTGAAATACTTCCAAAAGGACTTGATTTAGATTTTATTATATTAATTAAAAAACTGAGTTTAGCTTAAAAATGGACTCCATTTAGATTTTATTAGATTAATTCAAAAACTGAATTTAGCTCAGTCAAATGCAATACATGCATGTCAATGCGGAATTCAAATAAAAGGAATTTTGAATCATCAGTTAATTAGTTAATATAAAGTTAAGAGAAGAAACAAAATGTGCAATTCTCTTTACTCGAAAGTTCTATCCAATATGTTTACATTCTTGAGAGACTTTTCGTCGCCGTGGATTCACCAAATTGAGACCCGGAGGAATTTCAGATCCTTCAACAGATCCTGAAAGGAAATCGCGACGATCTCTCCGTATTATCCGAGTCCAAATGATTCTCCCCGCCGAGAGAGAAGCAGCCTTTCAAGTCTGATTCACTGCGTGGATATTTATTTTACTGAGATCCACTACTTTCAAAGTCTCATTTGGAACTCGCAATGGATTCTCCTGACAAAGTATTTACTTTTCTCTTCAAAATAGTTTGAATCACACAAACTTTATCAGGGATACTTCGGACGGAGTGGTAATGTATGTTTTCTGAGTAAATAAGGCTTTTCAAATTCGATTGCCCTTAGAAATTCTACCGGAAAACATCAAATAGGTTATTGATTATCATGTTTGTGTCGAGAAAATGATTGTTTAGAAAGTGAAACAAAAATTTAAAGATTGTATTTGTTTTTTATTATATTGTTTCAATAATATTTATTATTGGATTTTAAATAAATAGTTTTTATACTTTTCTTAACGTATCCGCTTACGTTCGAAGGAAAAATTTCAAATGATTGGATTGAAAAAACTATTTAAAACTATGGACGATGCATTTAAAAGTATAATCATATACGAGAAATATATAACATAAAAACAATTTAATAACGAAAACGCACAACTAACTTAAAACCTTTATTTACATTGTATAGCCAAAAAAAGCAAAACGGAAAATCAAGTCCTTTAAAATCAGGTCAAATCCATTGAATTTATTGATAGAGATTGAGATAGCTGCAACAGTATTATACACATCATTTTAAAACTTTTCATTTAAATGAAAACACAGTTGTCAACAATCACGCTTGAATTTTCAACGTTAGTCGAAGTGTGACTTTCCTCTGCCAGTTGGGGTATTGCAACGCAGATTAGAAATTTTTTATTTCCTTTCTTCTATTTTCTCTTTTAAAAGTACTTCAGAATGAATCCGAAACATCGATTCATCAACTACATTTGATTTTAAATTTCAATAAACACTAAGAACATGAACAGAATTGTACGAAATAATCAGTCAAAATCATACTACGCCTAACCTGATTACTGTTGGAAAGCAATACAACAGGAGCATTGCTCATATTTGGCGGGATTTGGTCTCAACTTTATGGCACGAAATAAGATTTCTAATGAATAAAAAAAAACACTCAACGAACACTCATCTTTTTGCTAAATTTCATCCAATTCTGTTGGGCTGTTCTGGCGTGATTGTGTAACAATGATCCAAACTCTCACATTAATAATATTATTATAGATAATTTATATTTCAGTTTTTAGTTAAAGAAATCTTCTAATCCTCTTAATTTTAGAGGTCGAGATTCGTTTACACAAGAGACAAGTTCCAAAAATCATTATTTATTTCCCATCAATACTCGGTTAACAAGTTTTATTGCGTAATATAATTCAGAAAACGTTTCTTTGAGAGAAGAAAAATTGCTATTCGTAGACACCAGGGTCACATTAAATGGTCTAGACATATAAAAATACTATTACCTTCTCGAAAAGTGAAAGGGAAAGATTCGGAAGTGAGTTACGCATAGCTTTTCCAGACATCCTTCATTGAGTCTGGACAACTCCATTTAATGTATACTCATTTAATGTTGTGCAACTTGATTAAACTATCCATTCTTCGTTTACTAAAGAATCTGATGCATCGATTTCCTAAGAACTATTTCCTCATAATCATCTTGAAATTGCCTTTTTTCTGCCTCCATTTTACTCGATAACTACGTGCAAAAATAACGTTCCCTTACGACAATCCAGAAATTAAAAAAATTAAGATCCCCCTTTTTTCATACATAAAATCATTTATTTTTTCTGCCTTTAGCAGAAATTTCCCCTGGATCGTAATTTAGATGTTAGACGTTTTATTATTCCTTTGCCATTACGAAGGTTCATTACAATTGCTATCGTTTAGAAAGGGAAACGAAATGCTATTTCTTTATTAAGCGTTTTCCCTTTCTTTTTAAAGGGCTTAATGAGATTTGTCAGCAATAAGTGAGCAGCGAAGGCCTTTGTCGGAATGGCTCCGAAAATGGTTCGTAAGAAGCCTGTGCGAAGAAGAAGGGCCATTTACCATAGAATCCCATCGATGGGAGGGCTGGAGCCCAATTATGCAGGGATGAACCTCTCTGGTTGGGGTTGTTGGATCTAACTAAGACTTGCTCTTAAATTCTTCAAAGGAATATGCATATAGCTTGGCTCATTTTATAAATAGAGAAATTTCACATTTAAAAATTAAATTAATTAAAAATGCAATGAACTCAGGTATCTCATTAGGAAGGTTCCCGATTGTGGCTGCTTTTATTGTGGTGTCGCACCAAAGTAGAAATTGATTTCCACCAAGGATAAAACTCCAGCCCTTACGAATTGCAGCCACGTAACTTGTCCCCCATATAAAAGTGATTACCAGAGTTTAGTAGCGTTTACTGGCTTAAGATGATAACACCACTATACTTCCCCTTTAGTGACTTGGCTGAGAGACGAATGATTTTTTGTAGTACCAAGCGTTATGGCGAGCGAAAAGCGAGTTTCAATAGCGCCATACGTTATGGCGAGATAATTGAGAGTGTTTCAGTAGCGCCAAGCGTTATGTCGACAGAAGAACGTGTTCATTGTCCCAGATCAACAACGTGGCGATTAGTATTGAGGTGTTACGCCAATGTGAAAATTGAATTCCGCCAAGGATTTAACTCCCATCCTTACGATTTGCCGCGTAACTTATAACCTATAGAAAAGGGATCGCCAGTGTTTAATGGTTGTTACTGGCTTAGTACCACGACACGACTACAATAAAAACACTGGTTATCGATCACATTGGAAATTTCTTAAATTGTTATTCTTTCATGTTTTTCTGAATCTTCTCTTTCAAAACAGTTATATTTTCTAAGAAAATAAAAATATTGACCTATCATCCAGTAAAGTTTTAAACAAACCATTTTCTATCAATGTGAATCGAAAACACTCCACAAATATTCATTCATAGGTTTTAAAAAAAGCAATCAAATTCAGAGATACAAAATTACTTTTCAGTGAATAACTTATGAGCAAGTGCTTTAAAACTTTTTTATTTAGTTTGAATTGGTAAGTCCTTTAATTTATCTTATTCGTCTACTTACAATCGCAATAAATGAATAGGGGATAGCGTATCTTCCTATAGTTCAGGGCGTCAAGGGTTCGTGTCGCTTTTCATACATGGTTTTTCTTCTGTGTTCTATCTGTGAGTTTTGTGAGTGTGCCGTCCTGCACAAAGTGATTGTGCAAGCGAATGGGAAGCATGAGGTAGTTAAGTCGTACTCTTGGCCTTAGTTGCCGCTACTGAAACGCAAAAGATCGGAGGGCTTGTCAATGACAATTGAAATTAGAGACAACAACAAATCAAGATATAAATTTGTCTCCTCTTAGTTTGCTATTCTAGTCGATACCTTTTCTCTTTCTTTCCAAAACTTGAACATATAAAGTCAATAAATCTAATTGTTTGTTTGAGAATCGTCTTTACGCAGGAAGAAAACTAAAGTGATTTTATGTCATTTGTTTAGTTAACGTATCATTTGGAAATTGATGTAATGTCTTATGAGCAGCAATCCATTATTTAGAGTACGTGAATGAATATATCTAGTCTATTTTCTTCGGAATCTTCAGGAAAAGAATATATATAGGGACTCCATCTCATTTGTTTCATTAAAGCACCTTTCGGTAAAGCGATGCTATGTCTACAAAACAATGATCCATTATTTAGAGCACACAAGGTCAACACATTCCAGTGTGTCTGCTTAAGTATCCTCTTCAAGCAGAAAAGAAAAGATTTCTAAAGTGATTTCATTTTTTTCATTAACGTGCCGTTTGGAAAGCGATATCTATTAATGAGCAATTCATTATCTGAAAGATATAAATCTGGTCTGTCTCCCAACGATCTTCTTCACGCAAAAAGGAAAAAGATATCTGAAGTGATTTAATTTAATTTTGTTTGATTAAATCAATATTCGGAAAGTAACTGAACGTAACTGTGGCTGTTTTGAGAACTTATTTTAGCTGCCACTGTCTTGAAGTAACTCTCTCAATCAAATGGACTCCATTTAGATTTTATTATATTACATAAAAAACACTAAATTTAGCTCAGTCAAGTGGAATACATGTAGTCAATGCGGAATTCAAATAAAAGGAATTTCGAAGCATTAATTAATTAGTTAATATAAAGTTAAGTGAAGAAACAAAATGTGCCATTATGTTTACTCGAATGTTCGATCCGATATGTTTACATTCTTGAGAGACTTTTCGTCGCCTTGGATTCACTGAATCGAGACCCTGAGGAGTTTCTCGTCAACACATCCTGAAAGGAAACCGCGACGATCTCTCCGTATTATCAGAGCCCAAATGATTCTCCCCACCGAAAGAGAAGCAGCCTTTCAAGTCCGATTCACTGCTGCGCGAGGATATTTATTTTACCAAAAGCCATTACTTTCAAACTCTCATTTGGAATGGATTCGCCTGACAAAGTATTTACTTTTCTCTTCAAAACAGTTTGAATCACGCAAACTTTATCAGGGAAACTTCGGGCGGAGTGGAGATGTATGTTTGCTGAGTAAACAAGGCTTTTCAAACTCGATTGCCCGGAGAAATTCGACCGGAAAACATCAAATATGTGTTATCGATTATCGTGTTTGTGTCGAGAAAATAATTGTTTAGAAAGCTAAACTAAATTTAAAGACTGTATTTGTTTTTATTATATTCTTCCAATAGGATTTAATATTGGATTTTAAGTAGTTTTTATACTTTTCGTAAGGTGATCCAAATACGTTTGAATTATAAAATTTTAAAGATTGGATTTTTTAAAAAACTAGTTAAAACTATGTTCTTGTCAGTTATAATACAAAGTATTATAAATTCAACAAAATTATTTGAAAATATAATATATTTTGAGAAATAGGAAAATTAGTAGTGAATTCTAATGAAATTCAACCAAAAAGGTTAACACTCTACATATAAATGTAACTCAGAAATCCTATTTTTTTGTGCACAAATTATAGAAAGGAATGATGATGGAAATGAATTGATGGAAAGTATATTTTAATCATAAAAGACGTAAGATGTATTGATGGTTAAGATTTCTTTATCAAACACAATTGCGGGCTATTTGTAAAGTTTTGCAACCACTGTGAATACAATCAAAATTATAATTTTCAGTTTAATATCCTTCATTTTTAGCACTCTAATTCATTTCAATGAAAGTAGGCTTTATTTACAGAGGATTTAAGATTTATTTATGAATAAGACTTCTTTATAAAATAAATTATCAGCTATTTGTAAAGTTACGCAATCACTGTGAATAATATAAATAATATAATATTCAGTTTCATAACATTTATTTCATACACTCTAATTTATTTCGATTAAAGTATATTTTAATCATAAAAGATTTAAGATGTAGTAATGATGATTAATGATAAATATTTCTTTGGAAAATAAAATTATAAATTATTTATGAAATTATGCGATCACTATGAATGAAATTATTAATACAATTTTATTTCAATAATGCTTCTTTTTTGGCTTTAATTCATTTCAAGAAAATTATATTAAAAAGAAAGGAAAAAGACTATCTAGAGAAAGAATATAAATGCTTTTTTTTCTTTTACGTGAATTTATACATTCGTGATACTAAAATTAATTTAAATACGGAAAACTCATATCCTAGATTCAGATATATTGCCCGTTTTTTCATTTTTTTACCATATAATTTCTCAATTTATACATCTCTATAAGTTTTAATTAAAATGTAGAATGCAAGTGTTTCAGTAAACAAAAAAAAACTTAACAATGATAAAACATTTCAATAAAAGCCCGAGAGAAAAATTTATTTTTAAAACTTTGCTGGTGCCTGACATAAAATAAAACGAAATGCACTTTCAGGGAATATCGAAAGAAAGAGTACAAATGCCTTTTTTTCTTTCATGTGTATCTATGCATTCCTGAAAGAAACTACTTTTAACGAAGCACTGATTCAAAGAGAAGTTTCATTCAAAATGTATGCAGTAATGGAAAAGCGAAAGGATTTGTTTTAAATGATTCTTTGCTTCTGTCTGAGAAACAGATACAAGTCTCATTCTTTTCTTGCAGTATTCCCTGCATGTATTTTTGTTCGTGAAAAATGCTTCTTTCAGATATTCATGAATATTTCCATTTCTAGTTTGCCGCTTGATTTTTACAGGCATTTTTCTCCGGGACGGAAATCCAACATTAATGAAAGAAGTTTTTGGTGGAGATGCCAAGTAAAGATGTGCATGAGGATGGTAGTTTTTAGACATGGTATAGATATGAAAGAAGACTGAGTGGTTAACAATAATGTATATTACCGCATTGAAACAAAACGAAGTGAAGTCGGCATAGCTGAGTGGTTATGGCGTTGGATTCATACTTGGGAGATCATGATTTCGAATCCTAGTGGACTTAAAATGTGTTTTTAAGTATTTTTCCTTCATTTCGTGTTCCAGAAGATTTTGGACCTTTCTTTCATTAACCAAGTAAGTGCTCTGGACTTTTCTCCCTGTCTCCAGAAAGGTATCCGCGAACTTTCCATAAAAGTCTAAGATCTCTCAGTCACGACGTTCTTGGTTCATGAGTGAATAAATGGATTTCACTCTACTCCCCGTATCTTCTTGAGCTCTATCTATGTGACAATATCCTGAAATAATGTAGGTACTGAAATTGAATATTCAAAAAAGGGAACCTTTTTCTCTAATAACATAAACAGGAAATTAAATGCTTTCTTTCTTTAGTTTGGGTATTATATTGCCCTATAATAATTTTGCCTTATAGAGCAACACTTTTTGTGTGTAATTTGATACAAGAAAGCTTAGAATATAAGAAATTAAATACTATAGTCTCTTGTTAAAAACACAAGTTATGGACCAAAAAAAATTTATTGTTTTTTTCTTGTAGTTCAGACTTTCCTCTTTCCAAAACAGTTTATCTTTAATGGGAAAAGTAAGGCCTGACCTGTCATCCAGAGTCACATATTTTTCAACTAAAATTTGTCTTTAACTTCCTTTTCTTCAAAACTTTAATTTGCATAAAAATTTTCCACCTTTAGCTCAAAACCCAATAGAGGTTTTTACATAAAAATTCCAGGGTGTATTTTAAATAATATGGGCAATGAGATAAAACAAAAGTTTTATTCTTGGTGAAATACTTTTTCATTTATAGGTGTTTTTACAAAAAATGAAGTTGTGAATTGATGGAAAAAAATGAATATATATACTTGTATTTTTACCCATAACTTCTTCACACCTGAAGATTTTTGTTAGATTTTGGTTTATTTTATTCATCATTATATTCTATAACTGGTGTACGTAGGAAAATAGGATTGCTGCATTATAATTTTGTGTAGAGTGTCAACCGTTTTGGTTAAATGTCATTAACATTTACTATACATTTTCCTATTTCTCAAAATATATCAAATTTTCAAATAGTTTTGTTGTATTTATAGTATTTTGTGTAATAATTAACAAAGTATCTAAAAGCCATAGATTTAAATTGTTTTTAAAAAATTTGATTTTTCAAAAATTTTCCTTCGAACGTTGTCGGATACCTTAAGTATATAAAAAAATAGTTATTGTAAGAAAATGTAAGGTTTTTAATTTAATGTATATTTTGATTTTAAAATTTAAAATTAATTTGTTTCAATATTTTAAAAATTTTATGGTTCGGGATTAATTAATCGAAATCAAGCAATTTCTTATATAATTTGATAGATTACTATTCATAAACAAAATCCTCTTGGAAAACGTGTACGAAACTCAACATTGAATTTAATATAAGAAATAAATCATTGATATCCGTTTGAAGTCTACAAAAAGTTTAGGTACTATTTATTGAATATAAGATTATTATATTACTGTTAATTGGCTTTCAAAGCTTAAAAAAACTATTCGTCCTTATTAAATGTGAAATAGTTTAGCGAAATATATATTTATTCGTTTAATTATTTCTAAATTAATTCGATTTTCCGCTTTTATAATTTAAAAAATACAGAAAGTATCTTAACTTTCAATTAATGTAAGTAATTAACCGTAACTTTCATCAACTTTAACAAAATGTTATGAAAATTTATGTTATCAATATTTCGAAGTTTTTTTATTTTTTATTTTTAGTTATATTAACATTCAGTTTTGGTACAACACGAGGGCTATTTTGGGACGAACCTCGTCATTTTGAACCATGGTCAGATGACGACACTGAACAGGCACAACACCCCCCTCCCCACCACACCAGCGAGAGGACGTTTGACCTGACAGATTTAAAATGCAAGAGACCCCCTCACACGACGTTTCTTCGGTGAAATCGAGTCCTCAACCAGAACCAAACCGAGACCTACTACCAGTCCACCGCGGCCCATCAATATTCCCAAAGAAATAAATAAGAATAATAATTCACACCGGCTTAAAGAGAAATATATTCCGTAGATATGTAAAATGCTGTCTAATTGAAACCTGAATGCTCCAACTCATAATTTTGGTTCACAAAACTGAGTAAAGATCGAATCTCTTTTCATCAGCATATACAATCGTCTATCGCCGTCTACAACGCTGAACGACACTAAAAATATCTCGCCAGTTTTGGACTGTGTCGTTATCGAATAAGAAAGCTTACTTTTGTTATGGTTTAGAGCAAGTAATAGCATTTTAGTATTTTTCCTTTTTTTCTTGTTCCAAAAGATTCTGGTCCTTTCTTTCATATACCCGATAAGTGCCCTGGACTTTTCTTACTTTCGCCAGAAAGGTATTCTAGAACTCTCCCTACCTGTACAAAAGCTGAAGATCTCTCAGTCGCAGGGTTCTTGGTTCAGAGTGGACCTAATAAATGGATTCAACTCTACTGCCAGTGTCTTCTTGAGTTCTACCTACGTGAAATTATTGCTATGAAAAAAAGTACCATCATTTCATTATTACTCGGAATAACAATCTTACTTTAAAATAATCCTTTTTCCAAGAAATATTCTATTTTATGTTATGTAAAATCACTTTGATTTTACAAATTCATATACACTTTATTTACAATCCACTTAAAGATATATTTCACGATGTCTTATACTTGCTTAGTTAAAAGTATCCAGAAAACTATATTATACATTAAATATCTGTCCTTTCAATTGATGGTAATAGTAACGATAAAACAACTCTTGAATAAACAATGAATTTTGACGATATCATTTTCAAATATTCATTTATTTTTAAAATCTGCTCGCCTTATTTATAATGCCTCTCTCATCAAAATGAGGGTAAAGAAATATGAAATTCAGATTACAATTCCATGTGTTCTTTCTTTCAATATGCTAATCACATTTCAATTTCTTGCTGTAAAACAAGCAGTGATGAATAAAGAGATCTTCGGAATCGCAAAAAGAGGGAAATAGAAGGAAAAATTGAAAATAAAAGGAGCACAGATCTCGTCGTTTGAGTGGAAATAAAATTCTGCTATGAGTTACAATTTTAATGGCTTCTACTTCTTTTTCCATTTTAATGTGAGAACAGAATATTAAAGAAATATCTTCATCAGAGTCAGATAGAAATGTAAACGTTTTCCTAGTTTTATTACGCTTTTCTTCTTCAAAGGGACGACATATCAATTGAAAAATGGTGTCTGAAGATTGATAAAAAGTGTTAAAATTAACAAATCGATAGAGTTGAGTTGGATCAAGACCCATATTGAGATATATGGTAATGAAAAGTGGATCACTATGCGAAGTAGGCTACACAGAAAGACAGTGTCGATATTATTGTCCCCAAATCGAGTGGTGTTTTAAAAGGGGAATGGAGAGAAGAAATAAAACTACAATGGTTTGACAGATGGTATATGTCCAAAAAAGAAGAGCAACTTTTGACTTTATTCCTAATCCGTAAATTAAAATAAGAAGATGCCGTCCTCTTATAATCCAAACAATATCTGGACATAGGAGATTTCCTGCATATTTGAAAGAATGCTGGAAAATAAATGCATTTGTGGAGAAATGGGTACGGTTTACCACTATTTAATGGAATGCATGGAGATCTCAGAGTGAAGGAAAAACCTGTAGATTGTGAATACTAATTTAAGCCCAGTACTGATGGTACAAGGTCATCTCAAAACCCAGAAGGATATGATGTCGAAGATGGATAGTTTCATTCCAACGGTTTGAGAGTGTGCAGATGGGGAGAAAGACAACTATTTACTACCCCGAAAGGAATGTTAGTTTGACTGTTCAGTCTATGTAAGGTTGGACCATATTCAGCAGTCAACCACAATCAATCCTGTTGATACTGCTACATTCAGTGGTGGCGGGGTGGTCGGCTGTATGCAAGAAGAAGGTGTCTGATGATAGCTTGAAAGATTTAGATTATTTGTAAAAAATACTCAAGAACTCCATAAAGGTATAATCTTATTTCTATTCCCTTGATCAGTTCATTATCATAGAAAAACCTTACGAAATGTATGACCAAGATCACTAGTAGTAGTGAATAATTATTCCTATGAAGTTAATATTGACAAAGTGCTATAACATAATATACAAAAATACATGATAGAAGTTCTCGTTTTTTTAACGGAAGATTCTTTCTAAGAGCCTATAAAATTTTAAATATAAAAAACATTTATACTAAAAAATTGCTATAAATTATAAAACCTATACATAGTATAAAATGAAGTCTTGTTTATTTAAACCACAAAAAATTCAATAAATAGTTAAAGGATATTAGAGATATGTTTACCTTTTTGTAGAACATTTATTATGGAAGGGTTTAGTACATTAAGGGCATATCAAAATAAAAAAGGGAGTTTCATAATTGCACTTTTAATTACACCACGCATGAGTGAAAACCTCCAACTGCGCATGTGCAGATAGCAAGAGCATTTGTATGCACATGCGAAACGATTCTTTGCTTACGTCTGATTTTAAACAGCGATTCAAATCTCATTATGCCCAAAAGAAGAAAATTCAGCTTTGACCAGAATGCATTAAATGTCAAAAAGCTTCGTTTGTAGCGCATTAAAGAAAACGAGGAGGAAAGAAACGTTCGATTAGCGAATATCAAAGAAAAATATAAACACTTAATGTAGAGTCTTTTCATGCGCGAAATAAGAGTCTTTCTAGAAATAGTTTTGTAACTGGATTCCGGAGATGGAATGTATCTGAATTATGAACTCCTGAGGAGTGAAATGATCGCCCGTCTGCTTTCAGAGAGAGACAATTAAATTTGAGACTGAGGTGAAGAAGTGAGAAAAAACACAAATTTTAAAACAACTTTTCTTTTGTATATTTTTGGTGGACGGTTTTGTCTATGGGCATATCATATTTTTACCTTTTTAACGGTCTAAATATTTCTATAAAGTGTCCTGTAAAAGCTTTTTTGTAGCTATTTTTTTATCATTTCTTAATATATTTTATATTTGTTTGATGTTGAGTAGCATGCCCCTGTCATAGCGGGTGGTGGCTAGACTTAAGTTTAAAGCTCGGTCGGTTCGGTCTAATGCCACTTGATCATGCCAAGGCGAATGAGAGCTCTTTCGAATGAAGGCAGAAGTGTGCGCCTTTCGTTGTGAACGAACACAGTTAAGAAGAAAGTAGGACTTTTCTCGAACACAAACGAACAACCCATTTCAGGGGGAGGTTGAACTCATTCATTCCTCCGCAAGTTAGAATCGACATCCGTATCAGAGACCGACTCAGTACCCCAAGAGGTATGGAAATTTGGATGACTTTGCAGTCACGACCTATCCAAAGAGCCCCAACTGCCGTTAGCCAACACGGCGGTCTTTGGCCAAGACGAGGACAGAACTCGCTTCATTTCGCCTACCTAATGACGCTCTACCAAAGGCTACTGTTCCCCAAGTTTAAAGCTAATTTTTCAATTGGGATGCAATATCATGGGCAACGACATGCGGGTTCTGCTAATATATTATATAAATTATACTAAATTATATAGGCTATATTATAAAATGTTCCCTAGTCTATAAAATTTCAATTTTCTAAAAATAAATATCATATCATTCAAGGACTAAAGAGGCTTATTTTTATAGCAATTAATTTTTTAATACAGTCTTATTTTGTTATAATTTTATTTTTATGTTTCGTTAGGGTTTTTAAACATTTGTGTATACACAATATAATAATAAAAAACAAGTGAAATTATTAATTTAGAGGTATCGACTTTGTCTGAGTACTTGTTAGCATGTTTCTTATTACTGGGAGAAAATATATATATAATAACACAAATGATTAAAATTTTGCTAAGGTGATTTAAAAAAGAAAATTATTTTCGATTTTTATAAATAACAAAAAAAATATATCTTTCTGGACAAGCTAGAAAGATCAGAATTTTCATACGATATCTGAAACCCGTGTGATCATTTTGGTGTCAATAAAAAGAAACAAGAACATCTGCGTTATTTTTCTTTGACTGGTCTATTGTAAAATTCTCTCAGTTCCACAAGTCGCACAGATTTTACATCCCATTTTGATCGAGTGCCCATCTTTTAGTACTCATCATAACCAGTTTTTCCACTCATCATTCATAACTCCCGCTGATTTATTGGGACCATCCAAACATTTTTACATTTTTACATGCTATTAAATTTTTACGTAGTATTTAAATCCTTTAAGCTCTTTTTTTATTTCATTGTAAATACACAATCCTGCGCTACTGTTTCCAGTGTGTTTTTTTTGACTATTTTAATCTGCTTTTCAGCATCTATTCATTTATTTAAATTTTAAAGATCGCTTAACCTCTTTTTAACCACATGGATGTCGCAGGTTGGCCAAAGATGGCTCTTGTGCCAAACCCAACCCCCCAAAAAAAACAATGTCGAAAATTGTACAATCAGCATTCTCTAAAATCCCTTATTAGTCGCTAAGCGTCCTCATGGCGATATATCACTATTATAGGATTCATCATCAGTATCATGTAAGTGCAAGCTTATTTCTCTTGATTTCTCTGTATCAGTTTAATCACTTTGATCTTCTTAGTCTGAGCTACAGAGTGGCCATAATTAAACTTACAGTGCCCTCAGTGTTCTGTAGCGCGATCTGTTTGCGAGAATGAAGCCACATTTTGTTGGAAGATCAAACAAGACGATGGGCGAAGGATTACTCAAAACAAAAGTTCCAAAAGTCACCGCGAGGGGAATATGTGGCACTGTGTAATAGAAAATAGAGTGTTAACAAATGAAAATCAATATGGAAATAAAATTACCTTTTATTTTGCGCGTTCAAATCATGTTTAATGATGCTACCGTGTTTGTGGACCACATATTGCATTCTGTGCTCAGTATTCGCAACAGCAGAAAGTAATATGTCAGCAGGAATCACCCGTACAGTCCGTGATATGATATCCTTCAACCTAGCCAGGTCCTGGACAACTCCTTGATAGACCTTGGACTTAACGTAATAAAGAACTTCTTCTTCTACTCAGCCTTCTCTGTTACCCAGTAAGTGAAATTGCAAATAAAGACACTTTACCGGTGTTTATGTAAATATTTCGCTTTTTTAAAGGTGTTGCCATATTGCACTTGAACTAAATCAGCAAATGTGCAAAATAAAATAAAATTTTATTTACGTATTGATTTGCATTTGTTAACACTCTGTTTTCTAGCGCTATCTATTCTCGCAAATAGATAGCTGTGTAGAACACTGTGGGCACTGTGAGTTTAATCATGCCCACCCTATACTCTCATTGTAACGGTGCTTATTTCACAGCATAATTTTTCTTTCGTAAGACATGCTCACCCTAAATGTTTATAGGAATAAAGTCCACCACCTAACAATGGTTTGTCAGCAAATTGTACCGAGACAATTTAATGTTAAACAATATATGATAGTGAGCTATGATATCAACATAGGTAATAAAGGTACAGTTCGATTCTGTTTACTAAGAATTTGGAACCAAATTTATGATCTTACTAGCTGGTACCCGGCGCGAAAAAATAATATTAAGTGTAACCCATCAATCATTTGACAATGTTTTATCGAAATGGGATGAACGGTACGACATGAAATGCGAACAAAAATTCATTTTTATGTATTACATTTGGGTATTCTTTTAGAATTGTAAAAC
Source organism: Argiope trifasciata (assembly GCA_026543055.1). Taxonomy (NCBI): domain Eukaryota; kingdom Metazoa; phylum Arthropoda; class Arachnida; order Araneae; family Araneidae; genus Argiope; species Argiope trifasciata. Next base: position 769,326 of record JAPMOQ010054004.1, on the reverse strand, counting down.
TTGATGTTCTTTCAGAAGGATAATGAGAGAAACTATTGATTGTATATCGGGATTCGTTCGATATTCGTTAAAATATATTTACACCATAAAATATTTAATATAGTTGAAAAGATCATTTTTTGAAAACTGAGAAGGTGCAAAATTATTTGTGCTATAATATTTGCAGCAGTTATTGCAAGAAACGCTAAACTTTTATGAAATGTTTAGATAATATTTCAAACCTATGGGATTGGTTAACCTAAAACTTTCTCTTACACTCTCTCATAAAACTGTTACCTCAGAGAAAGACTTGCATTGCATTATGTACAATAGCTCCGAAATATGAAACTCTTAACTTGAATTTATCATCTTTACTGAATCTGCTGTGTCTCCTTGATGAATTATTTGGCTGTTAATCCATTGTTTATAGATGCGGTAAATAGGTCCAAAAATACTTTTTATGTATTAAATCATTGTGCTAATGCCTATAACCATCCCGTAAGTGCAAGTAATAAGTATTCAAAGTTTTATCGTAATCGGATGAGCGGTACGGCAGCGCATAAGAGACATAAGACAAACATTCACTTTTATGTATAATTTATTAGCTGGTACCCGGCGCATTGCTGCCACCAAAAAATAATATTAATTGCAATCCTAATAATTTGTAATGTTTCATCGAAATAGGATGAACGGTACTAACAGTATATATAATACGAACAAACAAATATTCATTTTTATTTATTAGATTTTTGTATTCTTCGAGAATTGTAAAGCTGGGTGTACTTCCAGCCAACTGAGCCGGAGAGTTTAAGAAATCTTGTTTACTCTGCAAATATATATCACCAACCTGTCCGAGTTCCTTGATAGGTTGTAATGAAGTTTTGCGATTCAAGGCTGTTTTGAAGTGAAATATAAATACTTTGTCAGACGGACCCATTTCGAGTTCAAATGCGAGTTTGGAAGGAGTGCCTTTTGGCGAAATAAATTCTCACACGAAAGCAGGAAATCAAGGAGAAGAAGTTTTTCTCTCTAAATGGAACGAATCTTTATAACGTGGATGATATGGAGAGATCCCTGTAAACTGTTTCATCTACATAAATAAAAATGAATGTTTGTCCATCCCGCTCTTATGTATTCCTAAACCTTTCATCCGATTGCGATGAAACTGGGTCAGCTTTATTGTTAAAACATACGGCATGTTTATAGGAATAATACACTTACCCGAAATTTTAAAAAAAAGAAATTTCGAATCTTAACCGCATATATGTAGGGAGAATTAATTTCCAAATAATAGATTCTGTATAAATGCTAAACCAAAGTGGAAAGTTCATATTTTTGTGACTATAATACGCAAATGTCAGGTAAGTCATTCTCAGAGGTAACAACTTTATGACAGATTATGCGAGAAAGTTTTGAGGAGACCAGTGTTTTTCGTAGTAATTACCAAAAATATTGCAGTACAAATAATCTTGCACCATCTTCATTTTCAAAAATTATTCTTTTCAACTCTATTAACTATTTTATGGTATGCAAATGGTTTCTATGTTTAATGAATTTTGAAAGAAACTATTTCAATCCCATTTTCTAACATTGAATTTGAGAATTTGGAACGAATAGGAAACGAATCCTTAGATAAAATCAATAGTTCCTTTCATCACCATTCCGAAAAAACACCAAGTTTCACAGTTCTAAAAGAATACACACATCTAATACATAAAAATGAATATTTTTTCATCGTATTTTGTGTACTGTCGTACCTTTCATCCTATTTGGATAAAACGTTGCCTAATCATTGATTGCTGCACTTAATATTATTTTCTTCTGCGGCAGCAACGTGCCGGTAACAGATAGTGTTTTATAAGTTTGAAAAATTTTGATTTTTTTCGCAATAAATATTTTGGTATTTAAAGTATCCAACTACATTCGCAAGAAAAATTTTGAAAAATTGGTTATTTGAAAAATTTGTAGATGTAAAATGGTTCGTAGATGTATTGCCAATTTTTATTCAAAATATTATAAATGCAACAAAATTATTTGTAAATATAATATACCTGGAATCGTTCATTAAAATTTGTAAATTTATGATGAAATTGAATCAAAACGGTTAACACTGTGCACAAAATTGTAATGCAGCAATCCCATTTTACTTTGTACGCAAGCTGTAAAATATAATGATGAATGAAATGAATCAAAATCTAAGAAACATTTTGCGATGCAAAGAAGTTAAAGAAAAAATTATACGTATATATGTCTTTTGTCCATCAATTCGCAACTGCATTTTTCTAAAAACCCTTATACTGAAAAAGTGCTTCATCCACAATAAAAACTTTGGTTCATTTCATTTCCCATATTATTTAAAATACACGCTAAAATTTTTATGTAATTATCTTTGCTAGTTTTAGTGATATCATGTTAACGGCTGTGAAATTTTATGAAAAGGAAAGTTTTGAGAAAATGGAAGTGAAAGACAAATTTCAGCAAAGTAATATTTGATTCTCGAATGATAGGTCAGGCTTTCGATTTTTCTCAAAAAGATGAACTGTTTCGTTAAGAGGAAAGTCTGAAGTACAAGAAATAACAATAAAAAAATCGCCAATTTGGTCGATAACCAGAGTTTTAAATGTAGTCAGATACCTTAATATAATTTAAGGAACATGTCCATCAAACGATTCAGTGACAAGATGTGAGTTTTATTCTATAAGCGATTCCTGCTCTTCAGCCAGAATTCCTTTGAAAGGCTAAGGCAGGCAAATCTCCAGGCAAGCATATCTTGTCTCTGAATTCAAAGAGACATCCTTCCACGAAATCGTAAAACTCGGCAGCAGCGAATTCTTGATGGACTGTTCAAGGCTGTGTACTGAGTCGAATCCACAGATACCTTTTGACATCAAACGGCTGATTCCGGGTCATAACATTTGGTTCATCTTCCTGCAGCCATCGAGGGGTCCTTTATTCATTATATGACTGCGGGTATTGCGAGTACGTCAGCTGTGAGCTGCCTATCGTTGCTTTGACGGCAGGCTCCCTTGTAAAGTGGTATGCAATGAGCTGTCGTGCCTTCAGATTGATATCAGCTTTAGATTATTGTAGAATCAAAATGATCTTATAGTTTGATACCACTTCCATGTAATATGATGAGCATTCTTAAGTATTGAAATACAATTATTATTATTATTGTGTGTTTGTGTGTGTGTGTGTGTGTGTGTGTGTGTGTGTGTGTGTGTGTGTGTGTGTGTGTGTGTGTGTGTGTGTGTGTGTGGGTGTGGGTGGGTGTGTGAGTGGGTGGGTGTGCACGCGACTGCCAAGAAAACTAGAAGTTCACATGATCTAGTTTCTAAAACTGCAACACATGGAGAAAATATTCGACTTTAGTGCAAGAAAAAATATGTTTGAATGTATTTTGTATACTTATATTTTTTTTGTTAATTATTCTTATTTCTTAGTGATTTTCTTTGTATACCTTATTTCCGGTTATCATTAATAAGCTGTTCTTAAACGGCAACAAATTTCATGTTCCTTTCGTTTTACTAATATTAAAATTAATGACAATTTTATTTATTCTAAGAAGAATTCTTCTTCTTACAAAGCTGAAAATTATTTGTATTCTTATTTTTTAATTATTTACCATTAAGAAATGACACTTTTGTCAGAAAATGGCCGTCTTTATGTTCATGAATACTACATTATTGATGTTTTATCACGAGATGTTCCTTGCGATTGAGGGAACCTATTTTTAACATCCCCCTTTCCTCCTCACAAATGCATTGAAAGTTTTCATTCTCAAACTTTTCGATTTCGACAATAGAGAAACTATTTATTTATTATTCTGCACCATCATAGAAAACGATGCCTTTCATTCATGTGGGTCCCGCTAATCTTTTGTCCTTTCTGAAGAGTAAAAACAAGCTAAGCAAAATCTCTCGAAAATAAATATATTCATGAAGATAAAGAGAAAAAACATTTTCCAGTATCAAAAACATGCAGGGAACATTGTGTTGAAAAGGAAACTTAGATCTCTTTCTTAGATTAAAAAAATAATAATGAAGCATTATTTAAAACAAATCCTTTGTTTTCTGTTTCAGTCTGCATTTTGAATGAAACTTCCTTTTGAGTCTGGCATTCGTTAAAAATATGTTTTTCAAGCACATATGGACTTGTATGAGAGGAAAAAACGATACTCGCAATCCTTCACTCATTATACCACAGAATATATATGGAACAGGTTGTTTTTATTTTGCGTCAGGCAATCGAAATATTTTAAATTTCCAACTAACAACAAGAACTTTTCTATTGTATTTTCCGCTAAAAACACAAATAATTGTTTTTACTTCTACAGTCATATTTTTCAAGCTTTGAAAAAAAGTGTCTTAAGTTCAAAAAAGCAAGTAAAAGTTTTGGATAATTTTGCAGTTTTTTTCAAAAATTGGAAATCTTTCGTTATGATGGGAAAAAAATCATTATTTCTGTATTTCTTGTACCTAACTTTTATTATGTATTTTGCTCTGTAAAAATTCATAAGCTTTCATAAGATCTGACTCAGATATAAAATGCTGGATAGTTGGTTGAGGAAGATATAAATTTATTTGTTTACAAAAATAAAAACAATGAAATCTCTTCACTATCCAACATTTATTTAAATATATACAGGCTCTCAGCTTTTTCACACGATCTATTTTTTTTTTATTTTGAAAGAATAAGTTTAGAACCTGTTTCAAGCGTAACATTTAGAGAAAAAAAATAAAATATGCGCTGAAAAATGTATTTTCAACGCATTGAATGAAAGTTGAGAACATTTCACATTTTTATATCATTTATAAATCAAAAGGTAGGAAGTTGAATACCTAGCGTGGAAAGTCGAACTGTTTATAGAGATAATTAAGTTTATTTTTTACTAGTGTTCTTTTAGTTTCTTGAGGGCCTCGGTGGCAAGGTCTCGGTTTCGGAACCGGTGGGTTTTAGGTTCGAGACTCGATTCCCTTGACGAACTGTCGTGTGAGGGGGCTCTGTTGCACGTTAAATCTGTCAGGCCAAACGTGCTTCCGCTGGTGTGAAAGGTGGGTGCCAGTTCAGGTGTCATTCTCGTCATCTGACCGTGGTTCAAAAGGACGAGGTCCGTCCCAAAATAGCCTTTGTGTTGCTTAGTTGTGTGTAAATAGTGTTGCTTTTCAAAGGGACGTTAATGTAACTAAACTAAACAAAATCTTTTAGTTTCTTATATCTTCTTTTATTAATAGAACCATTGTTCGATATGTTCCTTTCATCTTAATTAATTATTTTTTTCAGAAGTTCTAAAATTTTATTACTACCAATTTAATATAAACTTTTTACTTTGATATTTTTTAAAAATTCAAATTAAAAGAAAGATCAATTCTATTTCTTTCCGTTTTTTTTTTCAAAAGTTTATGCCAAAGACAGGAATTCACTCTTTCTTTGATATGACACTTAAACTTTTAAATTTCATTTTATTGCGCAGTTTATGAGTTATTATATTAAAATTTATTAGTTGGTAAAATTCTTAAATGACAACACATTACAATTCGCAACAAACTATGCTTTGAATTTGTGACACATTAATTCCTTTTTCTTCAAGCTGGTCAATTTTCAAAGCTGAGATTCAATGCAATTTTAACTCTGTGATACTTTTATTTTCTCTCATAGAACTTATTTTTCCAAGTAGATACAGCCTATATAGATCAATGTTCATAACTAATGGTTTAAAACTGTAGCTGATTATAACTTAATTAAACATTGAGAAGACGGTTCTGCGAAGTTGGCGACATAGAAAGAGAATATTGAAATTTTTGTCCCCAAATCCCCAGAGGTGTTTTAAAAGGGGAATCGAGAGAAGAAATAAAACTACAATAGTTTTGACAGATGGTGCATGTCCAAAAAAGGAAGAGACACTTTCGATTTTATTCCTTTATCTGGAAATGAAAATTAGAAGATACCATTCACTTCTAATCCGAATTATATCTGGACATGTCAGATTTCCTGCGTATTTCCAAGGATTTGGAAGAACTTGGGAAAAAAAATGGATTTGTGGAGAAGTGGGTACGGTTTACCACTATTAAATGGAATGTATGCAGATCTCAGAGTGAAAGAGAAAGCCAAAGATTGTCAATAATAATTTAAGAACAGTACCGATAGAACCAGGTCATCTCAAAGCCCTGAAGGATCTGATGTTAAAGATGGACAGTTTCATTCCAACTGTTTGAGAGTGTGCAAGTGGGGAGAAAGACGGCTATTGACTACCCCGAAAGGAATGTTAGTTAGACTGTTCGGTCCGTGTAAGGTAGGATAACACTTATTCAGCAGTTGACCCCAACAAATCCTTTCCATACTGATGGTGGAGAATCCTTTCGGTACTGATGGACAGTGGTGGTGGAGTGGTCAGCTGTATACAAGAAGAAGGTATGTGTTAACACATGATAAGCCTGGTGTTAATATAACTTTTTATCTAAAAAGTTATCTAAAAAACACATTATCGCCTTTTAAATTGCTAGATTTATCAGTTGGTGCCAGCAATGAAAACAAATAACATTTGAATCGAATTATGATCTGTTAGCAATATTTTGATGTATTAGTTCATTTCAATTTTAAATATCGCACGTTCAAAACAATTTTCACTTCAAACGTAGGAGAATGAATGACGGTGTTAAGACTACAATTCAGCACAAAATTGAGTACTTTTTTTTAAAGTAATGATCTAGTTTTTATTCACTGTTGTGAGAGGGTCATTGATAAGCAAAGAAATCTTCTGAACAACAAAAAGAGGATTGAAAAACGGGAAAATTCAAAAATAAAATTCATACTAGTCTCATCAACGGATGGGAGGGAAATTTTTCTTTAAATTACAATTTTAATGGAGTTCTCTCTTCGGTTTAATCTGAGAGAAGGCATATTTAAGAAAAATTGTCCCAGGAGTTGATAGAAATATAAACGTTCCTCTAGTCTCATTATACATTCTCCATTAAGGGGACTGTGCAGTCATTGAGAAATGGTGCCTGAAGATAGTTTCTCTCTCTCTATCTTTTTTTATTTACTTATTTATTTTTCTTTCTGTGTAGAAAGGCATATATAAAATCATAAAATAAAATGTTAAATTTCCGTTTTTGTAGTTAAAGTCATTTATTTTCTGAAATAATTCCCAAAGAATAAAATTGTGAATTTCATTAAAACAAACATTTCTTAATCAGATTAATTTTTTAACCCTAATTAAATCTCTTACTTTGAGCCATTTACATGAATATGTTATTGTTAATCCACCTTCAAGTGACGGAGGTATTTCATTTTATTGTTAATGATTTAACAATATTATACAATTTATGATATTTATTTTAAAGGACATTCTTTCAACATTTCCATAACCATCAACATTTATTAATTTATGAAAATTTGGCTTTGTTGCTTATCATAAAATTAAGTTTTTTTTGTTTTTGGTCTGGAGAAGAATATTGTTTGTTAGATGAAGATTTACTGAATATTGGTAAGTTCTGAACAAAATATTATGGAAAATCACTTTATTTAGTTTATTATTTAACCATTTTCTTCATTTCTACTTAGGTATCATCTTGATATCTTACATATTCTTAAGAAATTGGAAATAATTAACTAAAGAATCTCTATAAATCTAACAAATCTTTCAAAATTTTATTTTTCAATTACAAATAGATGTACAAAATTGTGCAAAACGTGATACATCAAATAAAATTTTCACGTCAATATTAAAAATTATGGATATTTTTACGAAAGTTGGAAGCAGCTTTTAAACAATAATTTTGGTACAATATTGACATCGCAACAAATGCGGAAAAAGAATGAGCCCTAAGATTGATTATTCATTTCATAATGATTTTTTATAAAATAAATAATAAGCTGTACAGCATTTTGCATTTCTTCGATATTTTTCCAAGAAAGTTATAAACAATTTGGAAAACATTTTGATAACGAGCATCTATAAAAAGAAACTGTTTTCTGCGTAATTGCATAAATACACCCATTGGTGAAAGAATTTTATTAAAATTAAAGTCTCGGATACCTATTATTACAGTAAAATTACTTGTTAAGAAATTCTGAAAAATTTTGCACAATACAAATGTTTTAAATAACAATTTAGGAGTTATTTTAACATGAATACATTTCTGAAGATTCTGAAGAAGGCCTTATCACGCAGCAAAATATCATCCTCACTTTGTGTCAGCAAACGACAATCAAAGTGACGTCACTTCTAAGTTTCACATTATTGGGTTGAATTTCATTTGTAGATATTTCCGTCACTATTGTGGGCATTTTCAAGCTGGTTAAAAAGTTGACGATGACAAAAAACTTGCTTAATCGGCTCTTGGGGATAGAAAGGGAAAATGGCTGACGATATTTCGATATTCGAAAAGTCCTTTAATTTGATAATATTGTTATGGATTTCCTAACCTAATCCGGTGGGTTCGTTTACCTGTATAGTGGGTGCGTAAGGTGTGAGAAGATGATGATGAGCACACAGAATGATCAGTCCTTCTGTAGACGACACAACACAGACGTCGTTTATTTTCAGGTCGAAGCACAAGGTATTAACAACACAGTGACGACATTTATTTACAGCCGAGATGAACACACAGCAGCACACAATAACGACAGTGGCTCACAAGTAATAAGAATATCCACAGCACTGGCTATAGTACTCGACGCTGCTTCCTCAACAGACTGCAAGGCACACAGCTCAGTTCAGCATTTGCTTGGCTTCTTCACTACCCTCTGGAGGACTCGTTATCTAACGTCGATTCCGACTACTCTGCCCGAAGCTTGAAATTGTCGTCCTTATATAGTTCCAGGAGACTGGGAAATGTCTGGACCAATCAGGTCGTCTGTAGACGTATCTCGATTCCTAATGGACGAATCGGAAAAATTCTCGAAGTTTCGAGAATTATCCATTTTGTTGTCAAAGTCGCCAAATGATCAAAAAGTTTGTCGCCAAGCTCCGGGTCCTTTCTAAGAGCATCCGCAACATCCAGTACAGAATGCTGTAAATCACTCTATCTGGTGACAGAATCAAATTTCATGGGAAGCAGCACCACAAACTCGTAACAATATAAATAAGTGATTAAAATAGCTACAGGTCTGTCTCAGCTACTGAACTTTTTTATATTCTTTCTTGAAACACCTCCATTGTTGAGGTGGAAACCTTTTTTCCACTAATTCGAAAACCGCATCTCTATTCAACATAAATATCACCTTCCTCACCAGCTCTATTCTGAGATTCCCTTTGAAGGGATAAATGAATGGCAGATATATCTCGACATTCACAGAATCTTGCTTCTGAATTTAGAGCCCCGATACATCCTTTCACAAATTCGCTCAACCTGATAGAAGTGAATTAAGGGAAGCCGGGAAATTCTGTTTGGGGCGATGCAGCGAGTTAAATCTCACTGGTGCCTTTTGACATCAAACTCTTGGTTGTGGTCGACGTCTTGCGTTTAATCTTGGTACAATAGACTCAGGCATCAAATCGACATTTATAAATTCTTTAACAACAGGTGGGGCTACGAGTATGAGAACTGTGTTTTGTACTCGCTGATTGATTTGGTAAGCTTGTGGTGACGGATCGAACCTGCGATGTTTGGGTTTGAAGTTCAGTCACTTATCCACTCAACAAAAGCGAATGCTCATGCCTAGTGGCAGTTACTGGCTTATTTTGTCACCACAATACTCCCCTACCAGAGAGACGGTAGAAGGCGAACGAGTTTTTATAGCGCCCAGCTTAATGGTGAGCTAAGAGAGTGCTTCGATACCGCCAAGAGTAATGTCAAGATAAGAGAGTGCTCTGCGTCCAGTGAGTCCAACGACTTTGTATTAGTTGCGTTTTGCTGTGGGTAGGTGGCGCTACGACAGCTGTTTGAACGTTCATAAACCGAGGTCACCAAATGTGGCAATAAGCGATATTCAATGTAATATCGCATCTTCTGTCAATTTCGAGTTGACATTGGAAACCTGTGCTGGAAAAGTTGTGTATTTGTAACTTAGCAGCTAAAAGTGACTATGGGATTAAAACGACCTTGTCTTGCTTAATGGAATGGATTATTATGTGTTTTTATTTCTTTATTAAACAAGTTATCAGTTATAAAAAAGATCCATTTAGTATTTTTACATTGAAGATTTCTGTCTTATGAAATTACAATGAATAGTCTTGTGAAAATTTGAATGAATGAGTCTTGAGAAAAATGATTATATAATTTAGGATTGGTATTTGAGAGTGATTATATCCATAGATGGTTCTTGAAATGCAATAATAGTCTCTTTAATGTTATTTTTTTAGTTACATGCTGAATAATAGAAACTTCTAAAACTGGGGAATTTAAACATTTCTTAAATCAACTCTTTCCTAATTAAAGTTAAAAAGTTATTAACTCATTAATTAATTGAATTTTTTTAATTAAACCTAAAATGACAAAATAAATGATACAAACAAGTATCTTGAGATTTAGACGTGTAAAGTTAAAACTATCATTTCAATTTGATATTTTTTTAAATCAAACAGTCATAAAAAAGGCAATCCCTATGAATTGCTCCAATGAATATATTTTGCTATTATAAACCTTCAAAAGCATTTTGATTCTGAAGTAAGTTTCAATTACGATAATAAAATGAAATAAATATGAAATATTTTTCTTCTTATTCAGTTTTCATATCAAAGAATATTCATGGCTCGAAAAAAAAGGAAAGTAAAAACGTTTAAAATCTTTGGCCTGCAGAGATTTTTATTAATTATTTAGAGAAATGCTATAGCTTATAAATGTCATTTTAGATTGAATTTTACTTTAAAATAGCATTTCTAACAGAGCAAAGAAATGGCGAAATATCTTCTTTATTTTTCGATTTCTCTTTGAATCAAACACTTCTGAGCATTTTTCATTTCGATTTTTTTTCTTTTCTGTGCAAATTATGAGCATCAAACATCAGTATTTCAGTTATAAAATAAACAGCACATCTTTCTTTTAAAATTATTTTTATTTTAGTCATTTAAATTGGAGATAAAAGAGTTTTAATAATCTCGCGAAAAGGCAAAATGCCTCTAAGGGATGTGGAAAAAAAATTTGAAAATAAATAGAATGAAATTTTATGCTCTTTTATCGTCATCTGACATCATGAACTAGTGATTCCGAAAAGATTTAACATCTCAATTGCAAACATTAATAGCATTTATTGAAAAAGCAACAATTGAATAGTGCAGAAAAAGATTTAACTTTCAGTTTGCGATAAAATAAAGTGAAAAAATTCACTTGAAAATAAATTTTTACTCCTTTGTGAACTTATAACGGTTTTAGACGTAAGGCGATATAAAATTTTAGCAAGTTAATTAGCAATTAAGGTATCCGACTACATTCGGAGGAACTTTTTTGAAAAATTGGATTTTTCTCAAACCTACTTTTGGTTTTTAGGTGTATTGTCAATTATAAACTCTAGAAATACAAAAGAAATATTTGGAAATGAATATTTATTTCGAGAAATAGGAAATTTTGTAGTAAATTTAGTAAAATTTAAGCGAAATGGTAAGATCTACACAAAATGGTAATACAACAATTCTATTTTTCTTTGTACACAAGTTATAGAATATAACGATGAATGAAAGGAACCATAATCTAAGAATGATTTTGAGATATAAAAAAGTTATGGGTATAAGTAAGAATATAAAAGTTATTTATACATACATTTTTTCAATCAATTCACAACTTACTTCATCTATAAACAACTATACATGACAAAGTATTTCACCAACAATAAAGCTTTTGGCTCATTTCATTGCCCATATTATTTAAAACACAAGCCGAAATTTTTATGTAAATACTTGTATTAGTTTGGGGGATATCATATCAACGGTGGAGAATTTTTGTGAACATTAAAGTTTTAAGAAAAGGGAAGTTAAAGACAAATTTTGGCTGAAAAATATGTGGCCCTGAATGATAAGCCTTCCTCTTCCTAGAAAAGATAAACTATTTTGGAAGGAAGAAAGTTTGAACTAAAAGAAATAATAGTAATAAATTGCGAATGTGGTCTATAAACATTGCTTTTGACGTAGTCTGATACCTTAATTAAGTTCTACCTTAATTTAATTATTTCTTGTTTAAAAACACCTAATATTAAATAATTCCAACTAATATTACATACTGGAATATCGCTAATTAAATGTCAAAAGCCTTATTAAACTATCGAAAAACTAGAAGAAAAAATATTCAAAATGATAGCTTCTTATTTATATTAATTATCGAATCATCGGCTTCTAATTGTCATAAACCCTTTTTACAGTCTATTTTCAATGATTTTTCTCAAGATTTTAATTTAATGTTAAAAAGTTTTTTTAATTCAGATAAATCTGTTTTATATCATTAATCAATCAATCATCACTTTTCATATTTTTATTATACTATAGAAATATGTCTTATAATGCGTTGCTAACAGTTCTAGTAACTCTTAATTTTGCAAATGAAAATTCTGAGTTCCATTTAAAAATTTAAATTTACCTTTCCAATTGATTTTTTTTTGTTAAAATTCACTTGATACATGACACAAAATGATAATTTCAAAGGATGTTATTGTCGTGTCCGTGTTTTTCACGGAAAAGGGGTGCAGTAACTTCTGAGGGCAAAGACCCCTGAGCGCCCAGGGGGCAGAAGTCCGACTTCTAGCTCACACACACGACACAACCCTTTTTAAGGGGTGGTCGAATTCATTCATACACTCATTCATCCATCAGTAAGTCGGAATTTAGATCCAAATCAGAGACTGGCTCATCCCTGATTCAGTACCTCCAGAAGTATCGTGTTGTTATGGGAACTTGGAATATTTTGCAGTCTCGGCATATTTAACGTTCCCCAACTGCCATTAGCCAACACAGCAGTCTTTGGCCAAGACGAGGACAGAATCCGCGATCCTTTCGGTTACGAGACTGACACTCTACAAACCAGGCTACCGCGGCCTAATTTCAATTGATAATTCCCTTAAGTAATGATTATATCAATTGGTTTGAACCTTTATTAAAAACTTCAGGTTTAATTCAGTTTTCATTATAATGTCATTTAATGGGGACTCTGTTGGACAGTTAACAAATTTATCACTCATAGAAATGAAATTTTTAAGTATATGCGTTAAGATATAAATACCCCGAATTTGCGTTTTGAAAAATTTTGAAACGAAATATTTTTTTAATTAAAATAATATTTTTTTAAATTTTAGACGACTTAATTTTTTATATTGTTTTTTTTCATATTACCCAATATAAATTTATTTAAAAGAAAACCAGGCATGCTTTTGTAATTTCAATTAAATGTTAATTTTTAGATCTAATTTTTGAACCACGCTTACGGAATTCTCATAAAAATTTTATGTTTTTCGGAACTAAAACTGGCATTTAACTATCTGAAAATTTCGAAGTATAAAATCCATTCCTTATTTTCTTAATAATTAATGTCTTATTTTAATATTTAATAGAAATCAGTATTATGAATTCCATTTAATTTCACTAAAAACTAAAAGACCTGGAACCTTTCAATGATACTTCAATCTAATTGCAATAAGATTTTGTGGAAGATAATTAAAATGGGCTTTTTTTAATTTTGCACTTTATAGAACAATATATCTTATAACACTATTTTAGTTTAATATAAACAGATATTATTGTGAGGAGGCGATGTAAAATAAAATTTTATTTCTGTCAATTTTTACCTATCCCAAAGTCCACAAAAGTTTATACTTGGCAGTGTCCCTTCCCTTACAGTATTCTATACTAATATATAAAAGTGAAAGTTTGGATGCTAGGATGGATGTTACTCCAATTTCTTTAAAGTCACGTCAGAACGACTGGACAGAATTGAATGAAATTTAGCACAAAGACAGATTAGAGTCAGGGATGGAACATAGACTACTTTTTATTCCTTCTCATTAAGTGGTTCATTTTTTATTCACTGAAAACTAGCTTCCGCACCAAAATGCTGAGGCCAAATTCCGCCAAAGACGATTAAGGTTCCAGGTTTTTTTCCCAACAGAGTTGAGGTTAGGCTTAGCAGAATTTCTACCGATTATTTCAAACGACTCTATTTATTGTCTTTGTGTTTGATGTATTTAAAATCAAATGTTATTAATGAATCCATCTTTCCTATTCACTCTGAAGTACTTTTAAATTAAAAGAGAACAGAATAAAGGAAATAAAAAATTTCTTATCTGCATCGCATTACCGCAACTGGCATAGGAAAGTCAGACATGTGCGCTGAAAGTTCGCGGGTAATTGTTGTGACATCACCTGTGCTTGCATGTGATGACAGCTGTGTTTTCATTTCAATGAATAGTTTAAATCTGATGTGTACAATACTGCTGTAGCTATTTCAATCTCGATCAGTAAAAAAATATGGATTAGACCTGATTTTAAAGAAATACGGACTTGATTTGATGTTTTATTTTGAGTACACAAAATAAATTGTCTTCACGTTAGTTGTGTGTTATTGTTATTAAATTGTATTCACGTTATGTATTTTTCGTATAGGCTTATACTATTAAATGTATCTACTTTAGGTTAGGTTTAACTTTTTTATTTGTCATTATTTAATAGATTTTCGTACATATACATCAAAATTTAAACGTGGACAGAGTTGAGAGTAGTAGCTAGTGATGCAATATTTAATGTCAAAAGGGGGTATTTAATGTCAAAAGGCAATATTTAATGTCAATCCTCACGAAAAGGGGGCCGTGGTGGCCTGGTGGTAAGGTTTCGGCTTCTGAACAGGAGGGTTGCAGGTTCGAGGCCCGATTCCCCCAAAGAACAGCCATGTAATCGGATCTGGTGCACATTTAATCCGTCGGGGCCAAAGGTTCTTCCTCTGGTATGGTGAGGAAATTTGGAAAGGGGTGGTGCTAGTTCAAATGTATTTGAGGTTTAAAGTAATGAGGTCCGTCCCAAACTAGCCCTAGTGTTGTTTCAAAACGGGACTTTAATATAACTAAACTAAACTATTCACACAAAATGAAAAATCGTCAAACTAATAAAGATTTAAAGCACTATTATTAGCTACTTCAGTTTTCCACTTTACATTATATCATGATTCAACCACTTTTATCAAAATTCGTTTACAGGATTCATGTTCAAACACGAATCAATAATGTAAAACGGTTTCAAAAGACTTCATATCAAAGTAATAAAATATTTATTGAAACAGAAACTTAGTGCATAAAATTCTCTTTCAGATTATTCAGGACTGTGTAATATTTTAACATGCTTTTGATCATATAATCACTTTTAGACAGCACATACAAATACATGCATCACAAATCCGAAATGAAATTCAATAACCGTCGCTGATTCGTTTGCCGTCGTGTTTTGAGGATTTGTGAAAATATGTTCTCAGCTTTGAAATTGTCGCAAATGTGGAATTCCGTTTGTCACTGAATAATCCATTCCAAAAGAAAGATGGGATTTGAGTCAGTAAAGCAGGTATCGCCTCACAATGCTTGATTGGTATTTGATAACTAGAGGGGTTTTGAAGAGATAAAGAGATATTTAATCCGTAATGGATACGATGGAAATACACTTTGAATTGAATTACAAAGGAGTTTTTTTTATACACAAGATGGTTGGAATTAAAACACCCCGTACTATGATCGGGGTGTTTTAATTCCAACCATCAGTGTGAAGGTTCCTAAAATTGTTGAATATACTATTCAAGACATGAGAAAAAAGATTGCGTGAAAAAAAGTTCCAGAAAGATCCAATACATAGCGCTATACAACAGAAAACATGCTGAAAAGATACAAAAAGTATGAAAAAAATACAAACACAAATGCAATATGAAATTAATTTTTAGAAATTAATTACATTTAATTTTTTAATCAATTTATTTAAATTGATTTTTAAAAATTTATTAAATTTATTTTTATTAATTAATTTTAATGCAATTTCTTTTTAAAAATATATTACATTTATTTTTATTAATTAATTTTAATGTAATTTCTTTTTAAAAATTTATTAAATTTATTTTTATTAATTAATTTTAATGCAATTGCTTTTTTAAAATATATTACATTTATTTTTATTAATTAATTTTAATGTAATTTCTTTTTAAAAATTTATTACATTTATATTTATTAATTAATTTTAATGTAATTGATTTTTGAAAATTTATTAACTTTTTTTAGTACTTAATTTTAATGTAATTGATTTTTAAAATTTTATCAACTTCATTTAACTTAATTATGAATTACCAAGGAATCTTCAGGCAAAGACGTGCTTATGATACCCATGTTATATATTTGATCTAATATAAAATTTAAATAAAACGCCTCCTTCTGAATGTCCAGAATGTATGGATAAACAATTTTTGATTGTTTCACGTATAATGATTACAGAACAGAATACATTAGAAAAAAATTTGGACGAAATATTGTAAGCTAAGAAAAAAATGAATTAGAATACTTAAAATTTGCATATAAATGTAGAGGGGAAACTAAAAACTGTGTATAATATAAAAAAGGTAAATTAATCCTATTGTTGTTGATGATGATGCCGTGTTATTACTGAGGTGCAGTAGCTTCTGAAATTAAGACCCCTAAGCACCTGAGGACCGAAGTCTGACTTCTTGTTCAAATGAAGAGGACACACACACACATTCACTTGCACAAACAATTTTTACAGGGGAGCACATTCATACACCTCTCAGATAGAACGCAGGGGAAGAACAACCATGCCGGAGCCTGGACTCGAACCCGGGAAGTTCAGATCAGGAAGAAAAAGCGCGCTATCCCTAAGCCATGCCACACTACAGCTTGTTTCTTTATATTAACGTCAAACTTTTCAAAACAATACCAGAGTTACTTTGGAACGAACGATTTTGAGCCACGTTCGGATAACGCCTGAGGTGGCACTCCCCGCAACATGCATCCACATTGCACCGATGGGATGACGGTTGGCCCCGAAGAATTTTACACCTTCAAAACCAGCCAACACAACGATGCTGCGGTGGAATCGGGTCTCGAACCAGAAACCTTCCAGTTTTAGAATGAAGTCTTTACCACCAGGCCACTGAGGTTCAATTGGGTCTCGAACCAGAAACCCTTCTGGTTTTAAAATGGAGTCTTTACGACCAGGCCACAGCGTCTCAGTCAATAAAATGGCGCTATAAAATATGAAATGTATTAGAATTGAATAAATTTATGTTGATTTTAATTTTAATTATTCTGATGTTATCAAAAATATTTATTTAGCGTTAGTAATTTTTTGATATCTAATTGCCCTTTTTAGGTATCCAACTACGTTAAAAGCACTAGTTATCGAACACATTGGTGAATTCCTTTTCAAATTGTTATTTCTTGTAGTTCAGACTTTCCTTTTTCCAAAACAGTTTACCTTTTAAAGGAAAAAGAAGGCCTGACCTATCATCCAGGTTCACATATTTTTCAGCTAAAATTTGTCTTTAACTTTCATTTTTTCAAGCGATTAATTTTCATAAACATCCTTCACCGTTAACATGATATCCTAAAACCTAATAGAGGTATTTATACGAAGGTTTCCGAGCGTGTTTTTAATAATGAAAGGAACCAAAATATTGTTGGTGAAATATTTTCTCATTTATAGGCGTTTTTTTAAAAAAATTAAGTCGTACATTTATGGAAAAAATGCATATAGGCATATATTTTTACCCATAACTTCTTTGCATCACAAACTTTTTCTCAGATTTTGGTTCACTTTATTCATCATTTTATTGTAAAACTTGTGTACAGAAAAAATAGGATTGTTGCATTACGATTTTGTGTAGAGTGTTAAAGTTTTGGTCAAATTTCATTAAAATTTACTTCCAATTTTCCATTTCTCAACATATATTTTCAAATAACTTAGTTGTATTTATAGTATTTTATATTATAATTGACAATACATCTAAAAAACATAATTTTAATTAGGTTTTTTAAAAAATAAATTTTTCAAAATTTTTCAACATAGTCGGATACCTAAAATAAAAAATATTAAAATCAAATATTTTATCATTTAAACATCCCATAATGTTTTAAACTTAAATTCTGTTTTATCAAAGAATGCTCAACAGAGAATTTGAAACAACTAATATAATTAGTTAAATAATAAAATTATCATTCTAAATTACAATACATTTAAATTCCACGAATTCTCCTTCGTTAAATTCAATTAATGGGAGGCTTTTAAAATTTCAACATTAAATCCCAGAATTGACTCCCATTGAAATGCAAATAAACGATTCCGAGAACCGTTAAGAGTATTAATTTCAAAACTTGAGTCAAATCTTCCTGGAACGCATTAATATATATCAAAACAACATCTATAGAAACTTTTAGGCTGCAGGTTGAATCGACCCTATTGATGGCAAGACTGTAATCTCAAGAGAGAGAAAAAATTGCATGAATTAATTTAATGCTCAATTTCGTAAATGTGTAAACAAAGTAGGAAATTCCGTAGATTTCCTCTTCCGGCTATTTGTTTTTAAGGTATCCGACTACGGTAGAAGGGAAAATTTTGAAAAATAAATTTTTTTAGACGTATTGTCGATCATAATACAAAATGCTATAAATACAAAAACAATTATTTGAAAATATAGTATATTTTAAGAAATAGGCAAATTTGTTATAAATTTTAACAAAATTGAACCGAAAGGGTTAACACTCTACACAAAATGGTAATGCAGCAATCGTATTTTTCTTTGCACGCAAGTTATAGAGTATAGAGATGAATGAAATGAACCAAAGTCTAAGAAACATTTCGAGATGCAAAGAATTGATGGATAAAAATATACGTATATATACATTTTTTTCCATTAATTCACAGTTTAGTTTTTCTATAAACACCTATAAATAAAAAAACATGTCATTAGCAAAAAACCTTTTGGTTCATTTCATTGCTTATATCATTTCAAACACACTCTGAAATTTCTATGTAAATATCTCTAATAGTTTTGGAGATATCGTGCTAACGGTGGAGAATTTTTATGAAAATAAAAGTCCTGAGAAAATTGAAATAAAACCCAATTAATATGGCTGAAAAATATGTTTTGTTTAAAATTCCTCTAGACGATA
This sequence comes from Argiope trifasciata, assembly GCA_026543055.1. Taxonomy (NCBI): domain Eukaryota; kingdom Metazoa; phylum Arthropoda; class Arachnida; order Araneae; family Araneidae; genus Argiope; species Argiope trifasciata. The sequence goes on along the minus strand of JAPMOQ010054004.1, from coordinate 750,276 downwards.
AGTCTGAGCTTCCTTTTCCTAGAAAAGACAAACTCTTTTGGGAAGAGAAAAGTCTGAATTAGAAGAAATTACATTTTTTAAGAAATAGCCAACGTGGTCGATAACCAGTGTTTTTCACGTCATCGGATACCTTTATCAGTTTCCACGCATTTTAACGATATAAAAATGAAAATAAAATAGAAAAAGGGGAAATTATTCAAAATTGTTTGTACGCTAGTAGGACAAAAAAACTGTGCAATATTGTATGACATATCATATAATGTCGCACAAAATTGTACAATATAGTGCAACAGACTATGCTACCTGGGTAGCATAAAAATATTGTACAGTATTGTATGACATTGATCAGTATTCGCAATACTGTGAAGTATTGTTTAAAATCATATGCTTTCACACTATATTGTACAATTTAGTGAAACAGACTGTGCTACCCGGGTAGCATACAAATATTGTACAATATTGTATGACATTGATCAATATTCGCAATACTGTGAAGTATTGTTTAAAATCATATACTTTCACACAATATTGTATAATATAGTGAAACAGACTGTGCTACCTGGGTAGCATACAAATATTGTACAATATTGTATGGCATTGATCAATATTCGCAATACTGTTTAATACTGTGGAGTATTGCTTAAAATCATATTTTATCACACAATATTGTACAATATAGTGAAACAGACTGTGCTACCTGGGTAGCATACAAATATTGTACAATATTGT
>JAPMOQ010054004.1:695812-739356 GCA_026543055.1 Argiope trifasciata | reverse complement strand
GTATTTCAATACTTAAGAATGCTCATCATTTTTCATGGAAAATAGTAACAAACTACAAGATCCTTTGGGTTCTACAACAATTTAAAGCTGTTAAATTCCAAACACATATAATTTCCTTCACGAATTTCTGATATCAGTCTGAAGGCATGCCAGCACATTGCGTACCACTTTTCAAGAGAGCCTGCCGTCAAAGCAACGATAGGCAGCTTACAGCTAGCGTACTCGCAATACCCGCAGTCAGATAATGAATAAAGGACCCCTCGATGGCTGCAGGAAGATGAACCAAATGTTATGACCCGGAATCAGCCTTTGATGTCAAAAGGTATCTGCGGATTCGACTCAGTACACAGCCTTAAACAGTCCATAACGGCTACCAAGTATTCTCTATTGCCAAGTTTTACAATTTCGTGGAAGGATGTCTCTTGGCTTTTGGATTGAGAGACAAGATATTCGTGCCTGGAGATTTGCCTGCCTCATCCTTTCAAAGGAATTCTGGCTACAAAGTAGGGAATCGCTTATAGAATAGAACTCACATCTTGTCACTGAACCGTTTGATGGACATGTTCCTTCAATTGTATTAAGGTATCCGACTACATTTAAAACTCTGGTTATCGACCAAATTGGCGAATTTGTTTTGTATTATTGTATTTGTCATTTTTAGTAGTTCAGTTCCTCTTCCCGAAACAGTTTATCTTCTCTAGGAAAGGGAAGCTCTGACCCATCATCCAGTGATTTATATTTTTCAGCTAAAATTAATCTTTCACTGAATTTTCATAAATATTCTGCACCGTTAATATGGTATCTCAAAACCTGATAGAGGTATTTACATAAAAATTTCAGCGTGGGCTTTAAATAATATGGGCAATGAAATGAACGAAAGGTTTTATTGTGGGTGAAACACTTTTTTAATTATAGGTGTTTTAAGAATAATTAAGTTGCGATTTTATGAAAAAATTGCATATATACGTATATTTTTTACCCTTCACTTCTTTAGCTCTGAAGAATTTTCTTAGATTTCGCTTCCTTTCATATATCATTATATTCTACAACTTGCGTACAAAGAAAAATAGGATTGCTGCATGACCATTTTGTGTAGAGTGTACACCGTTTTGGTTCAATTTCATCATAAATTTATAAATTTTAATGAATGATTCAAGGCATATTATATTTACAAATAATTTTGTGTCATTTATAGTATTTTGCATTAAAATTGACAATACATCTAAAAACAATCGCTTGAAAGGATTTTTCAAAATTTTTCTTTCGAACACGGTCGAATACCTTAAATACCAAAATGTTTTTTGTGGAAAAAATCTAAAAGAACTGTTTACAGAATTTTTCAAATTTTAAGAAACTAACTGGTATCCAGCGTGTTTCTGCCAGCAGAAGAAAATTTTATTAATTCCAGCAATTAATAATTTGGCAATGTTTTATAGAAATAGGATAATCAGTACGACAGCATATAAAACACGAACGAACAAATATGCATTTTTATATATCAGATTTTTGTATTCTTTTAGAATTGTAGAACATGGTGTTCTTTCAGAATGGAAGTAAAAGAAGCTATTTATTGCATCTCGTCATTCGTTTCATATTCGTTCAAAATTCTCAAATTCAATTTCAGAAAATGGGATTGAAATAGTTTCTTTCAAAATTCATTAAACATAGAAACTATTTGCATACCATCAAATAGGTAATAGAGTTGAAAAGAATAATTTTTGAAAATAAAGATGATGCAAGATTATTTTTACTACAATATTTTTGTCAATTACTACGAAAAACACTGGTCTCAACAAAACGTTCTCGCATAATCTGTCATAAAGTTGTTACCTCCGAGACTGATTTGCCTGACATTTGCGTATTATAATCACAAAAATATGAACCTTTCACTTGAATTTAGCATTTCTACATAATCTTTTGTCTCTTCTGTGACTTATTTCTAGTTTAATCTTCTGTAAACAGATGCGTTTGAGATACAAAATTTCTTTTTAAAAAAATTTCGGGTAAGTTTATTATTTATCATATTCGTTAACAAAAGGTGTAAACAATAAAACAAAGTTTTATCACAATCGTATGCACGACTTTCGAAGTCATAAGAGACAAACATTCATTTTTATTTCTATAGCTGAAACAGTTTACAGGAATCTCTCCATATCATCCACGTTAAAATGGATAGTTCCATTTAGAAGAGAGAAACTTTTTCACTTTGATTCACTGCTCCGAGTAAGAATTTATTTCGCCGAAAGGCACTCCTTCCAAACTCTCAGGGCCGCGGTGGCCTGGTGGTAAGGTCTCGGCTTCGGAACCAGAGGGTTTCAGGTTCGAGACAAGATTCCACCGAAGAATCGTCGAGTGAGGGGTCTCTTGCACGTTAAATCTGTCAGGCCAAACGTCCTCCTGCTGGTGTGGTGTAGAGAGGGGGGTGCCAGTTCAGGCGTCATCTGACCTTGGTCCGAAGTGACGAGGTCCGTCCCAAAATAGCCCTCGTGTTGCTTTAAGCGGGAAATTAATAAAACTAAACTAAACTAAAAAAACTAAATTCAAACTCGCATTACGAGCTGGAAATGGATCCGTCTGACAAAGTATTTATATTTCACTTGAAAGTAGCCTTGAATCGCAAAACTTGATCACAACTTATCAGGGAACTCAGACAGGACGCTTCCAGAGTAAACAAAGTTTCCTAAACTTCCTGGCTCTGTTCGTTGGGAGAACACCAAGCCTTTCAATTCAAAAAGAATACACAGATCTAATACATAAAAATGAATGTTTGTTAGTATTTTATATGCTGTCGTACCCTTCATCCTGTTTTGATAAAACATTGTAAAATTGATTGCATTAATATTTTTTTCAGTACAGCAACGTGCCGGGTACCAACTAATTTGAAAAAAAATAATAAACTCGTAATTTTCTGCATGCACTAGCTCCAAACTCACACAGTATACCTGTCTCATGATGCTATAGGTCTGAACAAACATAAATATTTTAGCAATACAGTACACTCCCGAATATCCGGCCTAATGTGACTGAAGGGTTGGCCGGATAGCAAAGATATGGATATTGATCTATTTATAGATACACTTTTTCTTCTTCAGGTATCCGCCTACGTTAAAAACACTAGTTATCGACCCTATTGATGAATTGGTTTTTAATTATTATTTCGTATAGATCAGACTTTCCTCTTTCCAAAACAGTTGATCATTTCCTGAAAAAGGAAGGCCTAACCAATCATCCAGGGTGACATATTTTTTCGGCAAAGATTTGTCTTTCACTTTAATTCTCACAAAACTTTAATTTTCTTAAATATTCATCACCGTTAACATGATATCCCCAAAACTAAAAGAGGTATTTACATAAAAAAGTCAGCGTGTGTCTTAAATGATACCGGCAATGAAATGAACCAAAAGTTTTATTGATAGTGAAATACTTTTTCATTTATCAGTGTTTTGAAAAAAATTAAGTAGTGAATTCATGGAAAAATGCACATTATGTATATTTTAACTAATAACTTCTTTGTATCTCAAAATGTTTCTTAGATTTGTGTCCCTTTCATTCATCATTGTATTCATTCACATCACACGCTAATTTGAAGGAAATATGGCTAAAATATGGCTGCATCATTTACACACATGTGAACTAATAATTGCCCATTTAACTAGTTAAGCCCATTGCAATCTGAAGCATTCTCGTAAACCAAATGTTGAGAGTCAAAAGGAATTCAGATTCAATTCAGTTAGCTAAAATGTTCCCAAACGGAATTTTATACTTCCTCTCATTTCCTACTATCGGAATTCTCCCAATTATGTGATTGGAATCACTCCGGCTATCAGATAGAATGCGAAATTCGTATAGATCTGTTTGATATTCAGATGTGAATTCAAAGAAAGGTCTCTATGGGAGGTGATGAAATAGGCATTATTCACAGGAAATGTCTATTTCGAGTGATATTTGATAAATAATTCCATTGCGCTCTGGTAAAAGATTCGAGTTATCAATTAGAATTGTATTTCAAATGGAAAAGTATGCAAATGCGTTGGGAATAAATGTTTGTCGGCTCATTTGATACGAAATCGAAATGATGAAATTATTTAATATGTAAATATCAATAATAAGTAAGTATGTGAGGTGATAAAGGCATTTCTCTCATGAAATATATTGGATTGGGGAATAAATTCGTAGCGTTTTTATCCAAGACTTTTTTTTAAAGAAAATTATTAATAATAAGAACCGATTAATCGATTATGTATTATCCGCTGTGGTTTACGACCTGCTCCCACCTCTCAACCGATTTGTCAATGCCGTTCGGCCAAATATCGAACGGTCTGGTTTTTAAGGCCCTCTTTATTGTCGAAGGTTACTAATATAATTCTAATATAATTCGACAGGTCTAATATAATTCGACAGGGAGCGGAAAAAATGGTCATCTGACGGAGCAAGATCCAGAGAATACGGGGAATGATGAAAAACCTCCATTCAAGCTGTTGGAGTGCGGCTTTGAAGACTTGTGCAACATGGGGCCTGGCGTTGTCGTGAAGGAGTATGGTTTGGTCTTGTCTATGGGGTCCTTTCATATCATATTTCAAATCAGAATCATATTTCAAAAGGAAATGTAAAAGTATGCAAATGCATAGTTAATAATTGTTTGTCGGCTCGTTTGATACAAAATCAAAATTTTGAAATACTGATGAAATTATTTAATAAGTAAATCCGTGAGAATAAATATTGAAACAATTTTTATTGGAAGCTGGAATGATACTGTGACAACAGTTTAACACACAAACGTATAAATTGTGTGTGAAAAACTATATACATTCTGTGAATACAGTTTAGTTTATATACTATACACATACTGTGAATACAGTTCAGTTTATTATATTAACGTCCCATTTTAAAGCAACACTAGGGTTATTTGGGGATGCACTTTGTAATTTTGAACCACTGTCAGATAACGAGGAGGACAGCTGAACTGTCACTCACCTCTTCAAACTTCCACACCAGCTGGAGGATCTTTGGCTCCGACGGATTTAATTTGTACCAGACTGGCATACAGTACTGTTATAAGGTGATATTTGGTCTCGGATCTGACACCCTCCTATTCCGAAGTCGAGACCTTATCGTCAGGCCACCGACACCCGAAAATAATGATATTTAGTTGATGTTTCAAAAAAAAATGTAATATTATTTTTTTAATAATCCGTATTTACTTGAAATTTCTTATATTGCTGAAAAACAAAAAGTAATTGTTTAGTGCAATAAAAAATAAGTAAAATAAGTGCAATAAAACCCGATTAATGATAACTTAAAATATTCAATATAAGAAACATTTTTCTTCTATATAAATAAAAATGAATGTTTGTTTGTTTGTCTGCTATGTGCTGCTGAATCGCTCATACGACTCCAATAAAACTTCGTCATCATATTGCTTGCGGTTACATGATGGTTAGGAGCATAATACAATCATCTAAAGTATAAAAAACATGTGCGGATCTATTTACCGCATCTGTTAACCATGGATTAAAAACCAAATAGCTCGCCAAGGAGCTTCAACAGATTCAATATAGATACTAACTTCAAGCTAGACGTTAATATTTCGTAGCTATCGTACATAAATGCAATGTCTTTCTCTGCGGTAATAGTTTTATTAGAGAGTGTGCGAGAAAGTTTTAGGGGAACCACTCCTACAGGTTTGACACTTTAACTAAACATTTAATAAAATTTTAACAATAACGTCCGAAAAATTGAATGAATGAAAATATATTATAGTAGGAATTTGATTTTGGACCACCTTAGATTTCAAAGAATTATCTTGTCAATTATATTACAAATTTTATAATAAAAATATACTTTCTACGTTTAATCCATTTTAAAAGAAAGTATTTCAATCAAATTTTCTAGCATTAAACTCGAGAATTCTGAACAAATATGAAATGAATCACAAAATGCAATAAATGGTTTTTTTCCTTACCATTCTGAAAGAACGCAAAGCTTTATAATTCTAGAAGAATACACACATCTGATACATAAAAATGAATATTTGTTTGTAGAATAGAATATTAAAATTAGAATAAATACTATCTATGCTCCTCCTTTATATATCCTTCAATTTCAATGAATGTATTCACTGTCACAAGAAAATGAATATCATTCTTCCTATCCTTCTTAACTAAACAAGATAACTATTTCGAATTCCAAACGATGTTTCCAAGATTACTTCTTCTGCGTCAGCAACGCGCCGGGTACCAGCTAGTACTCGATAAAATAGTATGAATTAATAAAAATGCTTCAAAAAAATGGATAATAAATTCAACTAGATAATGTCTGTAACGTGAAGTAAAAATCTTATTTCACTTAATTTAATTAATTACATAATAAACAACTGCAAGTGAACCATTAGAATGAATTCCAAACCATTACTATTAAATTACAAGCCCAAGTTTCAAGAATAATTCAATACATGCAATTTTTTTTCCATATTCATTCATGCCAAATGAAGAGTACATCACTTTATATATGGAAAAATAAGGGAAGAAAAACTAGTAGATGAATTTAGCATTTTATTGCCTCTGCGATCTTTAAAGTATCCGCCTACGTTAGAAGGAAAAAAATTGTAAAAGTGGATTTTTTTAAAAAAACTATTTAAAACAATGATTTTTAGATGTATTTTCAATTATAATACAAATGCTACAAAATTAGTTAAAATGTAGTATATTTTGAAAAAAAGGAAAATTTGTGGTAAATTTTAATGAAATTTAACTAATATGATTAGCACCCTACACAAAATGGTTATGAAGCAATCCTACTTTTTTCTTTGTACTCAAGTTATAGAATACAATGATGAATGAAATGAACCAAAAGCTAAGAAAAATGTTGAGATGCAAAGAAGTGATGGGTAAAAATATACGTATATATGCATTTTTGTATATATTCACAACTTAATTTTTCTAAAAACACCCATGAATGAAAAAGTATTTCGCCAACAATAAAACGTTTGTTTCATTTCAATGCCCATATCATTTAAAACACACTCTGAAATTTTTACTTAAAGACCTCAATTAGTTTTTGAGATATCATGTTAACGGAGGAGAATGTTTGTCAAAATTGAAGTTAAGTTTGTTTGAAAAAATTGAAGTTAAATACAAATTTTAACAGAAAAATAGGTCATCTTCGATGATAGGCCAGGTCTTCCTTTTCCTAGAAAAGATAGCTGTTTTCGAAAGAGAAAAGTCTAAACGACCAGAAATAATTTTAAAAAATCTGGAAATTTTATGCAAAGGCCTCTAATAGCTTCTGAAATATCGTGTTAATGGTGGAGAATTTTTACGAAAGTTAAAGTGCTGAGAAAACTGAAATGAAAAACAAATTTTAGCTGAAAAAATATGTGACTTTGGATGATAGGTCGGCCTTCCTTTCCCTAGAAAAGATAAACAGTTTTAGAAAGTGAAAAGTCTGAACTACAAGAAATAACAATTTAAAATAAATTAGCTAATATGGTCGATAACCAGCGTTTTCAACGTAGTCGGATACCTTAATTTTTGAAGTGATTATTTTATCCACTTTGTACCAATTTAATTCCTGGCATTTTATTAGTGAGTTTAATTTACTATGTCATTTCGAGAACAAGATTCTTCCGGTATGGTGGTTGGATCTCACCAACCCAGTGGGCGTAATAATAGGTGGGGAATCCGGCTACTCCCATTGATGACGCGACGTACTCCCTATGGGGTGGGCTGTACTGTGGCCGGTGACTGTCCTTAGGCTTCAACCACAGTTCCTGTCAGTGTTGCCGTTGTGGTGGTCAGGTCATTTAGTCTTGCGATTCAGTCCGCGTGCCTTAGTGGCGGGTCGGAGATCAGTGATATGACTTACCATGTCATTTCATCCCAGTAGCTGGGGGGTACCTCATTATTGAGGATAAGAAGCTTCCGACATGGTGGTTGCTTCTTGCCACCCCTATGGGTATGCAAAAGGGGGAGGACTCTAGCTTCTCCCATCAGTGACGGAACGCTTCCAAAGGGAAGGATTGCACCGTCACCAGTAATGGTCGAAGTTCACCAGTAATGGCCGCAGTTCCTACATGTGTCTTGTTGTCACAACACACAGTTTTCTGTGTGCCGTTGGGCTTATCAGAGTTGTCAGTCTATGACGTAAAATATCGGTTCTCTTCTGTTCTTAAAATATTGTCACGTAGATAGAACTCAAGAAGGCACAGGAGGTAGAGTTAAATCAATTTATTAGCTCAACTCTGAACTAAGAACCCTGTGGCCGAGAGATCTTCGACTCTTATGCAGGTAGGATAAAGCTCCGAAATACTTTTCTGGAGACAGTACAAAAAGTCCGGAGCACTTTTCTGGTGAATGAAAGAAAAGGTCCAGAATCTTCTGGAACACGAAATCAAGGAAAAACAAATCAAGGATAGATAATTAAACAAATTTTAAGTCCTTGTATGGGTTTGTCTAAAAAAGAAAATATTTATTTTAGACAAGTATAAAAGAACGCCATACAACTGTACATTACAGAAGCGCAATAAGCGTTTTTTTTTAAGGAAAAAAATTTTATTATTGGAAATATCTAATCTGTGATATCAGAAGAATTGAAAAAGAAGCCCTTAAAGTGATACAATCCAAAAAGAGAAGAATATAAAGATTCAATATAGCAAAAATATCTCAAAGCGGGAAAAAACAGTCTTTGATTAATTGTTCTTTTGATGAAAACGATAAAAAGACTTGAGATGTTGATTGTCTCTATTGTAAAGCTATGTTTTTCGTACTCAATTGAATTAAAGACCTTTGATGCTATGTGGGAAAAGATTCACAAAAGCTGGAGTGGAGAGAACGAAATTGAATTGATTTCTATAAAACTTTGCCAACTTATTTCTTCCCTTACACCAGTGTTTCTCAACCTTTTAGTATTCAAGGCCCAATTTTCAATCATAATTTTCATCGCCCCCCCCCTCTCCACCTCATACAATAAAATGTTTTTTGAGTATTTTGGCTTTAAACCTATAGTACAACCTTAGTTTTAAACTTTGCAAATTACCAAGAATACGGAAATTTATTGACATTTTGCAACACCGATCTTCAGCATTGAAAAACCAGAATCTCATGCCTTTTTATTGCCCTTGCGTCCCTCCATGTCGGGCATTCTCACGGTTTCGCGAGAAGTTTCGATTTATCAGGAATTTGTCTGGTCAGCTTAAAAGTTAAGTTAGGAGCGTGCGCAGATGTGAACAAACGTTTTCTCAAAGGGAGAAGGAGAAAAGTTCTATGACGCCAATTTCAATTCCAGGCAATCTAATTCGAGTCGATCCTTCCATCGCTATTGAATTTATTCTGAATGTGTATGTTAAGTATAATTTCGTGTAATTGCAATTCACTGTATTAAATATTCACGGCAGCTGAGTCATGCAGAATCATGGATAAATTTTTAAGCTGGCGTAAGCGAGCATTAGACAATAGACAAGCATCAACAAGTACACAGACGAGCGTGGTTCCGAAAAAAAAATCAAGAAAATATTCTCAAGAATACTTAAATTTTGGGTTCACTAGTACTGAAGTAAATGAAGAAGAAAAGTCCTTGTGTATCATTTGCCCAAAAATGTTGGCGGCAGACAGCATGAAACCTAATAAAATTAAACGACACTTGGAAACGCTTCATAGTGATTACATAAACAAACTCAGAGAATTCTTTGAATTAAAATCATATGAAAAGCAAAAATTATAGTTTGAAAAACTTTGTCTGTGAATGAAAAAGCTTTAATTGCCTCTTACGAAGTTTCATATAAAATAGCCAGATGTAAAAAACCCCACACCATTGGTGAAGAGCGTATTTTGCCAGCCGCAATTGAGATTGTAGAAATTATGTTTGGAGATAATTTTGCAAAAAAATTGCAGTCTATACCTCTTTCAAATGATACTGTTGGCCGTCGAATTGCTGATATAACTGAAGAGGTAGAGTGTCAGCTTTTGTCGAAGTTACGTGACAAATTGTTTTCAATAAAACTTGGTAATTCAACAGATTCTCATTTCATTGTCTATGTTAGATTTTGTAATGATGTGTCAGTAGTAGAAGAATTAATTTTCAGCAAACCAATAGAACTCAGAGCAGCAGCACTCACATTATTTGCTATCCTAAATGATTTTATGAAAGAGGCAAACATAGAATGGAAAAATTGCGCCGGAATATGCACCGATGGTGCTCGTTCTATGTCCGGAAGATTCCAAAGTATTCAAGCACTTGTGAAACAAAAATCGCCACTATGCGTCTGGATACATTGCATGATCCACAGAGAAGATTTGGCTTCCAAAGAAATGAGTCCTGGTTTGAATATTGTGTTAACTACGGTTGTAACCGTAGAAAATTAGATAAAAATGGGACATATTCGAGTATTCGCGACATTCGTCACAAATTCGAGTATACTACATAGTCGACATATTCGAGAAATTAAATAACTTGAATCTTCAACTGCAAGGAGCAAATACACATATATTGAATACGAGTGATAAAGTTAATGCTTTTTGTAAAAAATTGGAATTGTGGAGAAGAAATTTAAAGCAAGAAAACCTAACAATGTTTACAAATTTAAATGATTGTATTAAAACTTACAAGGCTGAAGAACAACATGTAAAAGTTGTTTTTGTAACCATTGAAAATCATTTAGCAATGCTAGCAAAGAATTTTAAAAAGTACTTCCTTGATGACGACAAACTGATATCAAGTTACAAGTGGGTGAGGGAATCCTTCGGGAGTATTTCAAAATACTCCCGAAGGATTCTCAATTAAAGGAAGAAACCTTCGTGGACTTCACGGCAAGCGGCGAAACCAAAAGTCAATTTAGTAATAAATCACTCTTTGAATTTTGGGCAGGAGTGGATGATGAGTTTTCCGCACTAAAAACAAGGGCATTACGCATTCTACTACCATTTTCAACATCTTACCTTTGTGAAACTGGATTTTCTGCGGTGGCTTCTTTAAAGACAAAATATAGATCTCAACTAAATATAGAAAAAGAACTGAGAGGGTCTATTTCCAATATTAAACCCACCTTCGAAAACTTTTATCTGCAAGACTGGCCCAAGGAAATCATTAATAATTATTAAATTTGTTTTTAATTTAGTAAGTTGTTTTAATTTAATAAGTTGATTATTAAATATGTCGAAATTTATTTTGTTTTGTATGTGTGTGTGTTCTTTCCTTTCAGCCCCTTAATCAATTTTTTTTTAATTTACATTTTCTCTTGGATATGCTCGCGCCCCCCCATTAGTGTGCTGGCGCCCCCCTAGGGGGGCACGCCCCACAGGTTGAGAGTCACTGCCTTACACGAAGATTATAGACCTAATATAATTATTATATCTTGTATACAAAAATGAATTATTGTTTGTTCGTATTTTATTCGCTGCCGTACCGACATCCGATTGCAATAAAACCTTGCTAACCTGTTGCTTGTCCTTACACGAAGATTATACGCATAGCATAGTTATTATATCTAAAGTATAAAAAGGAATAAATATAATTTGTACTTCTCCTTCATGTATCACTCAATTTCAATGAATGTGTTCACTGTAGGGGAAAAATGAATACCATTCCTAATTAAAATAGATAACTATTTCAAATGATATTTAAAAAATTATTTCTTTAGTAGCAGCAACACGCCTGATACTAGCTAGCCGTTTAATAAAATAAAAAATAATAAAACTTTTTTATCTACCCGCTAAAAAATATAATTTTCCGTGTTTCCCGTAAAACTAAAATTAATCCCAGAACTTACCACAAAAGTAAGGTAAAATCGGCATTCGGAGATATAAAGAAAATCTTTACCTTTTCAAGAAGAACGTATTACAAATTGCTCAATGAATATTCAAATAACATCTGATAATCGCTATCTAAAGTATAAAAAATACGTCACAAATACATTAACTACAACAGTTCTTTGTGTTTTGCATGCCTGCTGTTACCCCACATTCCCCAATGCATTGTAAAAATCAATTTAAATACATTTCCTCATTTTTAACAAATATTTAATTTAAACAATAACTTAAAACAGAATGTTAATTTCACAGAAACCCAAACACGAGTTTCTGAATAATAGACTAATGCCATCATTACAGCGTGTAAATTTTGTTTAATAAATAAATATTATTTTAATCAACATAAATCAACGCCAATGGCAGATATTAGCCCTTTAGGAAGGGATAAAATATTTCATTCGACAAAATCTCGTTAAAATGTCCAGAATATATTTATTTTAATGATTATTTTGATGAAATGAAAATTTATGCGTTTCGCGTGCTTTGCCTGTGACAAATTAGCAAACTTCGCTGTCTAGACTTCAAATTAAACTAATTGCAAAGGATCTACTAGGCTTGAAGTTTTACTCTGTATTAAAGAGAAATGATTGTTGTGACGAGATGATTTTTGAACAGCGAAGCATTTCTTTTTTAACTACAGAGGTCATTTCTTACTTAGCTTATTTCTCTTCAAATATATAAATATTTAATATTTATTTTTTTAGAATTTGTTCAGGTCAATCCTCGCAAAGAATTTGTTCAAAAGTCCATCTATTTATAAAGGCAAATCTTCACTATTCTAATTAGAATATTTATTAAGTTGGGAAATAAGTTCGTAGCGTTTTTATATTTTCTTAGTTTTACAACGATTTTTTTTCCTGTTTCACATCGTGTTTGGTATTCATTCGATAGATTTATTTCTGTTCTACAAAACTGGGCTAATCATCTTTTTGAATAATTTAATTTTTAATTACTTTTAAGGCTTAGAAATGGAATATTCGGGAGGTAAAAATCAACATTTTCGACAACTGCTCTTTTCCACTGTTCATCGAGGCCAAAAAATTACTGATTCAACACAGGACATTTGCAACGTATACGGACAAGGTGTCATAGGTGAGTCTACAGCACGTAAACGGTTGCAAAGCTCAAAAATGTCGATTATGACGTGGAGGTCTATGAATGGAGATCTTTCAGCATTCCCCGCATTCTCCGGATCTTGCGCCTTCGGATTACCATCTTTCCCACTCCCTGTCGAACTGAAGGGTGTTACCTTCGACAATAAAGAGGACCTTAAAACTCAGACCATGTAATTTTGGGGGGAACGGCATCGACAAATCTGTCGGGAGATTCGAGGATATCGTAAAGAGCAACGGCGAATACATTATCTATTCATTGATTCTTATTAATAATGATTTTCTTTAAATAAAAATCTTTGATAAAAACGCTACGAACTTATTCTTCAACCTAATACTAATATCCCTAATCAAGGTAGATTGTATATTATCTTGGATAAAATAGATAAAACTATATTAACTCAGGTCATACCATTTACAGGCCAGAAACGGGCCATGTAGAAGGTTAAAAACATCTGAGTGACTTTATCATATTCAAAGATAGGAAACAATGTTATCAGAGGTAAATGAAACTGAAGTAATCTGCAACAATGATTCCTTCGAAAAAGAAAATCAGAAATTAATCCTCCTAATGCATGGTGTATTCATTATGTTAAGGTATCCGACTACGTTCGAAGAAAAGTTTTTGAAAACTTCAATTTTTTTTTAAACTATTTATGGTTTTTAGGTGTATTGTAAATCATAAACACAGTAAATACAAAAGGAAAAATTATTTGAAAATATATTTTCAGAAGTTAAAAATGTGTAGTAAATTTTAATGGAATTTAACCATAACTGTTTGCACTCTACACAGCTGTACTCTACACACTGCACTCTACACAGATTGTAGTACAGCGATCCTATTTTTCTTCGTACACAAGTAATAGAATAAAATGATGAATGAAATGGATCAACATCTAAGAAAAGTTCTGAGATTCTAAGAAGTGATGGGTAAAAATATACGTATATATGCATTTTTTCATCAATTGACATCTTAATTTTTTCAAAAACACCTATGAATGAAAAAATTCTTCACCAACAGTAAAACTTTTGGTACATTTCATTGCCTGTATTATTTGAAACTCACGCTGATAATTTTATGAAAATATCTCTGTTAATTTTTGAGATATCCTGTTAAGGGTAGAGAATTTTTATGAAAATTAAAGATTTGAAAAAGTTGAAGTGAAAGACAAATTTTAGCTGAAAAATGTGATTTGTTTAAAATTCTCCTGTAAGATTGGCCATGCCATCCTTTTCCTAGATAAGATATACTGTTTTATAAAGAGAGAAGTTTGAAGTACAAGAAATAATAATTCACCGATGTAACCGATAACCAGTCTTTTTAACGTGGTCAGATACTTTAAGCACATTTCGCATGTCTTCTAACTTCTCGAATCAACGTAGATTCGATATTAAATTTTTTGTTCGACAGAATAGATAAATTATATTAGTTCAGTTCTTACCGTTTACAGGCAAGAATGGGAGGAAAAGAAATTAGAGTTATTCTATGATATCTCATGATAAGAAGCAATTTCTTAGGTAAATCAAACAATAAAACAGTGGATAACATTGATTATTTAAAACAGAATATTTGAAATGGATGCTCCGAGTCCACATAGAATATTCATAAATTGTGTTAAACAATTGTTGCTATTTGGCAATACCTGGGATCGAACCCGGGAGCTTACGGATGGTAGACAAATGACATGTCCACAAGACTAAAAGTGATCACTCAGTCTTGAGGATGTTATAAAGCTTCCACTACACTACTCCCTCTCCAGCGAGGGGTGAGACGAACGATATCTTGTTTTCTGTTTAGTGGGGATCTTATTGAGTGTTGAGTTTTTTATGCGTCTCGCCGATTTATTTATTTATGTCTGATTATTTATCGTCATTTTTTACTTAATTCTTTTTCGGGTAGAGGACGCCACAACAGCTGAACGAAGTTTGCGTATTTATTTATTTTTTCATCGTCTCAGGTCACCAATGTTACTATTGGCGATAGCTAAACCTAGCTTGCTAGATAGCTAGACTTTCAGTATTGTGATTATGTCATCTGGCTTATAAAGCTTCCAATACACATTTTCGAATGCCCTTTAGTCTCTTGAATCAAGGTAGATGATATATTAACTTTTTTTTCTTGGACAGAATAGATATAACTATATTATTTGATTTATTAGATTGATTCTGTCGTATTTAATCAGAGAAAACAATGTTTTGCATTCCATTAAAAATCAGTAATTAAACTGATTAACATCGTACTACTGTTAGTCGCTCGATCCTGAGACTTGGACTTAACAACGATTGTACATGGCAAAGGGGTGATACGCAGAAAGAAAACACTAGGCCTAATAATTCTAATCGAAAAACCCCTATCTCTAAATGTAAACATCTTTTTTATATTTCCTCTCACCCATTTTTTGAGCTCATGACTCATGCGCAAAAGCACAGAGTTTCCGAATAAAAAATGGACTACATTCATCCATATAAATAAAAATTAATGTTTGTCTGTATGTATCTTATGTATCTCTCATCCGATTGCTATGAAACTTTGAATATTAATTGCTTACACTTATTTGTTTCTGCTGAAGATAGAAAAACAAAAAAAAATATTGTCAACTCTAAAATCTTGAATTTTATTATTCAAGAAAAAATAGAATAAATACTATTTACCCTTCTCCTTTATATTTCACTGAATTTCAATGAATGTATTCATTTCCGATACGAAATAAATATTATACTTTCTATTAATCCTAATTAAACAAGACAGTTATTTCAAGTTCCAAGCGATGTTTCCAAGATTATTTTTTCTGCGACAGCAACGCGCCGGGTACCAGCTAGTATTATATATAGATGAAATACGATTGTTCTTTTATTCACCCTGAATTTAGATACAGCTGCAACGTCAGAAAATTTGATCAAAATATAGAATAATCGATACTTTGAAAAAGTAAAACTAGAATTGAAAACCTACTGTATCATTAAATTGAGTTTAAAAGAGAATATAGTCAAAGCTGACTGTATTTATAATTCAGTGATTTCGCACGATTCCGTAAATTCATAGCATTTGAAATTATGAGATAATTATGAGCATTTGAAATAATCAGGATATACACCTGCGTTATTTATTCCAAACTAGCTGGTACCCGGCGCATTGCTGCTGCATAAGAAATAATTTTGGAAATATCGTTTCGAATTTGAAATAATTGTCTTGTCTAATCAGCAATGCTATCGTAAATGAATACATTCACTGAAGTGGAGTGATATTTAAAAGGGAAGTGTAACTCATTATCATTCTATACTTTTTTATTTTATTATTCAAGAACTTTAAGATGGGCAGTAGTTTTTTGTTTTTCTGTCTTCAGAAGAAACAAATTAATTCCTTGACTGTCCAATTCGTAGTATCCGGCATACAGCTGGTAATGTGAAAAAACTGTCGTGTCTCCAGCGAGTTATTTGGGGCTCGATTCTTGGTTAATAGATGCAAAAATAATTTATATAGATTACATAGTTTCACTATGCCTGTAACCATCCCGCAAGTGGAAGCCATAAGTATTCAAAATTTCATCGCAACCGGATGAGCCGTACAGCAGTGCATAAGAGACATACAGACAAACATTTTTATTTACATAGATGTGTTTGTCATTAATATCTTACACAAAGTATCATGTTGTGCATCTTTTTAGATTATGGAAAATAAGTTATCATTAGTTTTTGGTAAATAAAATGTGAAAAAGATTGCTGAAGGAATTTTTTTTCTAGTTTCCACATAATGTTTAAATAATTTTCCACTTGATTATTCGAAATATGGACAGTGAAAATAAAATAGGAACATTCTTTTAACTTGTCGTATATTATGGTAATAGAAAAAAATTCTACAGTCAATAAAAAAAGTAATTCTACCATGAGTAAAATTAAAAATTCTTCAATTAGTGAATAAATATGTTCCTCAGTATTCTGTTTCAAATATACTTACTCACTAACTAAAGTAAAATAATAAATAGTTTGATAAAAAAATATTATATAAAAAGAAAGTAGGTGATATACGAATATTTTACAAATATTAGGAAAATATTCTGAATTTTATATCAATACAGAAATAACTCAATCGTTATCAAAAACTAAGAGTTACTATTTAATTCTTTACAGCCATGAGGCATTCTGCTTTCAGTTTATTCTGACTTTTATGTATTAAACTAACTGGTATCCGGCGAGTTGCTACAACAGAAGAAATAATTTTGAAAACATCGTTTGGAATTTAAAATTATTATTTTGTTTAATTAGGAATGACAGGAAGAATAATGTTTCTTAATAATAATAGGAAATGAATGCATTCGTTGAAATGGACAGATATTTAAAGATGTAGATATAATTTTTTTATTTTTTCGCTTTATGATTCAAGAGTTTTAGGGTAGACAATATTTTTTTCCGTCTTCAGCAGAAACAAATAAATTTCTTCAATGTCAGATCCGTAAGTATCCAACATAGAACTGGATAGAGTCGTATGAGTGGCAAGTCAGTACATAAGAGACATACAGACAAACATTCATTTTTATTTATATAGATCACATAATTTTACTATGCCTATAACCATAACGGAAGTGCAAAGTAATAACTTGTCAAAGTGTAATGGCAATCGGATGAGCGATACGGCAGCTCATAAGAGACATACAGACAAAAACTTATTTTTATTTATATAGACTAATATATGTTAAGGAAGCAGTGATATTTCTTATTTTTCATTTCTCTGTAAGATAAGCCTCCGAATCTGTAATTCTTATCACTTCTTTCTTTCTAATTGAACAGATTCGTTTTAAATTTAAGCCTCTTACGCTTAGCAAACTTTCAATCCTAATTTCGATTAGTAAACTAAAATTAAGAATTTATCAAAATAGCCCTAAGTTGAAATCTCGAATTTGATCTTTCCGAATCTTAAATCTCAAAGGATTACTTTATATATCGGTAGACAAGAAAAAATTATCAGCTATGTGGAATCTTTTAGAATCAGAACAACACGTTTTACAGAAAATAACTCTTTCAATGAGATTATGAAACATGCATATAAGTTTGGTTTTCATCTGAATAAAGAACTTGCAACAAGAATAACATAGTTCTGAGTATAAAATGCCAAGATTTATATTTCATTGCAAGTCTTAAAAACCATCTAATAATCATATGTGTCTTTATAAATCAACAATGAATTTAGGGAGCATATTTCAAGTCTACTTTGGAAGCACGATTTTACGTGCAATAGGAGGATTAACATTCTGCTTATCATTCATATACAGAAACAAGTTTAGAAAACTACAATCTGGTAACTGCCGTATTATTTAAGGTTTGTGATCTTATCTAGATTTTTCCTAAAAGTTACACGGAGTAACCAGCAAGAAGTTGTGAAAGATCGTTCTCTTAACTAAATTCCCTTTATTAACAAACTTCTATTACGAGAAGTATGTAATCCTGCTTCATACAAGTTATGTTCCCAATCTCAAATTTCAAAAACATCGTTTCAAAACATCTTCAACAAAATCTCTGCAGATACACGAATTAATAAAATACCAAGTAGGATTATATTTTATCTCTAAATAAAGTGACGTTCATATTTACTTACATAGAAAAAAAATTTGTTCTTTTCAAAAATTGAAACCTCATAAACTATAGTTTAAACTGAGAACCAATCATCAGCTAAAAGTTTAGCAAAGATTCATCTAAACACGTTTCAACATCAAAGCTTCTTTCAAGAAAGACGAAATCGTATGAAATTGAAAATAATCTACAGAATGCACAATTTCATAAACAACAAGAAAATTAGAATAATATTTTCAGAGAGTTAGATGATATTTAGTTTCAATCCTTTCACTTCCATGTTGTTTACGTTTTAGTTTATGAATAACCATTTCAACTCGCTTTCCTTATCAAAAATCTTTTACTCAACAAATATCTGAATTATATGTCACGAAAGATCGCAAATCTTGTTCTCCAATGTCTCTAACTGTGCCGTCTAATTGGGTTGAAATAAGAAATTGAAATTAGAAAGCGGCTGTAAATGATTCAGATATTTGAAAGACAAAGAGCAATCAGAATCGGATCTGGAATTATGATTATATTTTTGTATAAAGGAACGTAATGCCAAATTAATATTTTTAAAAGGAGAATTTTAAATGAAAAGCATATTTTAAGTAGCGAATACAGATTTAAGGACATTGCATGAAAACAAATTTGAGCGATTAAAAAACTTGTTTCGGATAAAAAAGACAAACTAAAAGTATGGAAGGGAATATTAGTTATTATGATTTTCAATTTTGCTACAGTTATTTTAAATTTTATTTGTGGGGATTCGTATCTGTTAAATTTTCATAGTTTTATTTATTAATTTCTGTTAGATTATTTTTTATTCTTCTTCATTATTGTTATTTTCAGTTTATATTTTGATTTTTAAAAAATTATTAATTTTTCTTTCAGAACGTTAGTATTTATTCATGCTTCTCTTATCTTCATTATTATTCTTTTCTGTTTATATTTTGATGAAAAAAAAACATTTATTTTTCTATCCGAACGTTAGTATTTATTCATGCTTTCCTTATCTCCATTACAATTCTTTTCTTTTTATATTTTGATTTAAAATAATTCTTTTATAATGTTAGTATTTATTTATGCTTCCCTTAATTCTTGACTTTTAGGCGCCAGGTATGCCATTTCATATTCTATGTCCCAAATTCATGAGCTAATTCTAAATAAAATTTTAAAAAATATTGTCAGGTAGCTAGAACTCAAGTAGACACACGAAGTGGGGTGAAATCATTAGATCAGCTCTGAACTAAGAACACTGTAACCGAGAGATCTTCAGCTTTCATACCGATAAGGAAAGTTCCAGAATACCTTTCTGGAGACAGGGAGAAAAGTCCGAAACACTTATCTGGTGAATGAATGTCCGGAATCTACTGGAAGACGACATCAAGGAAAAACAAATTTCAAATCTACCGGGATTCAAACACACAATCTCCTGACAATGAGTCTAGAGCCATAACCATTCAGCTATGCACACTCGGCAATGCTTCGTCTCAATGCGGCAATATAGATATATAAAAGGGCGCAGCATAGTCAGCATCATGGCTTTTGTGCCAATAAAATTCAAAAAACCCAAATCCAAATTCAATGATATATATCAACCATAAATCATAATTAAAAGACCAGCAACGTCACTTTGAAATTTTTATCCAGCCTTCCTCTTTCATTTATTTTAGATGTAAAAATTGCACTTCCCACTTCCTTGCTATATTTTTTACATTTTTATTTACTTTACACATCTTTTTTGTATATCTATTTAGTCGTGTTTTTAAATTTTTGGTTTCGATTCAACAATTATTCTTTCTTTATAAAATAAGGAATAAAAAAGTTTTGAAAGGAAACTTTTTTAAACATTTATCGGAATCTTAGTATTATTAGTATAATTTAAAAGAATATAGCTGACTATGCTTCATATGTATGCTTTATGCTTTAACTATATATGCTTTAATTAAGTTTGTTTTCTAGCTGGTTAAATGTGACCGTTTCTTGTAAAATACTGTTTTCAATATATAACAGAACTCATATGTGTTCTGATAAGTTTGAAATTAAACGGGTTTTTTCAACACTCACTTCAATCTATTTAACAGAGTGAAAAAATACTCAGATTGTGGAAGGCAATGAAATGAACTAATTTAAGGTATCCGACTACGTTCGTAGGAAAATTTTTGAAAAATATAATTTTTTTTTAAAACTATTTATAACTAAGGGTTTTAAATGTATTGTCAATTATAATACAAAATACTATACATACAATAAAATTATTTGAAAATATAATATATTTTGAGAAAGAGAAAAATGTGTAGTACATTTTAAGGAAATTTGCCCAAAACGGTTCACACTGTACATAAATTGTAATGTAACCATCCTATTTTTCTTTGTATAAAGTTACAAGGATGAATGAAATGAGCCAAAATAGTAAGAAAAATGCTGAGATACAAAGAAGTGATAGTTAAAAATATACGTATATTTGCGTTTTTGCCATAAATTCACAGCTTCATTTTTCTAAAAACATTTATAAAAGAAAGAATATTTCACCAACACTAAAACCGTTCGTTCATTTCATTGCCCATATTATTTAAAACACACGCTGAGTTTTTTTACATAAATATCTGTAATAGTTTTTGAGATATGCTAACGGTGGAGAATTTTCATGAACATCAAAGTTTTGAGAAAACGGAAGTGAAAGACAAATTTTAGCTGAAAAATAGGTGATACTGATTAATAGGTCAGGTTTTCCGTTTTTCTAGAAAAAATAAATTATTTGGAAAGAGGAAAGTCTGAACTACAAGAAAAAACATTAAAAAAATCGCCGATGTAGTCGATAACCAGTGTTGTCAACGTAGTCGGATTCCTTAAATTGTTGAAAATATTTAAAATCTAAAGGTTACAGCAAATAGAGCCATGCAAAGCATAGTTTTAGTTAAATTTTTATGTAAGCTGAATAAGCTGTTCAAATATTAAAGTGATTTAATAGTTTATATTTCTCTTCTAAAATATCTATATCCTGAAGATATAATATTCAAGTTAATAAACTATGCAGTTTAATGAAAAATGCAATTTACAAACGCTTTTTTTAATCAAAATCTACATTTGTGTAATTTTTCACCTACTTTTGAAACAATAACTTACAATTATAGGTTTTTATCGAGCAAAATTTGTCTACTTACAAGGTATTTTTAAAAATTAACATATGATAATATGGTACAAACTACCTTTCAAATGTAGCAAGAGAAGATTTACAATTACCTCTTAATCATGAAAGTTATTATTGAATTAAGTTTTCAAACCTAAATCTATTGATAAAAATTTCATTTTTTTTTACTGTAATGGTTACAGAACATGGTAAATCAAAGTAATTGATTTATGAAATATTGTAAGCCAAAAATGAATGAATCAGAAAGAATTTGAATGTGAAAAAAACATTATAAATTTTAAAACATTCTAAGAAGTTTATATTTCCCTTCTAAAATAACTATATACTAAAGACAAAAAATTCAATTTAATAATACTATGGTAGTTAATACTATTAAATTTAATTAATAAAAATTAAATTTTTTCTATTAAATTTAAAATTACATTTAATTAAATTAAATTAATAAAAGATTATTTCTGTAACTACTTTATGTAACTTTATGTAACATTTCTATAATTTTTCATTTACTTTTGAAATATTAGAGTAATTTACAACTATGTACTGAACTATATACTAAAATAACTACATACTGAAGACCTAATATTCAATTTAATAATACTACCATGTAGTTTAACACTATATTTAATTAAATAAAGATTATTTATGTAACTTTGCATTTATATAATTTTTCATCCACTTTCGAAACATCAGAGTAATTTACAACTATATACTAAAATAACTATATACTGAAGAAATAATATTCAATTTAATAATACTACAATGTAAATACTAAATTTATTTAATAAAAGATTAATATTCAGTTTAATAATACTACTATGTACATACTAAATTTAATTAATAAAAGATTATTTATGTATCTCTGCCTTTTTACAATTTTTCATCCACTTTTGAAACATCAGAGCAATTACAACTAAAGACTTTTACAGAGTGAAATTTGTATATTTCTAAAACGAACTCTAGCTTCATTCTCATGCAAACGATATCTGCTTTGCCACCTCAACTCCACTCTGATCTTCCCTTTGAAGCGATAGCTAAACGGCAAACATATCTCCCGATTTCAGCAAATCTGGTCTCTGATCTCAAAGCTGGAAAACACCATTTCGCAAATCCGCAGAATTCGACGGCTGTGAATTGGCGGATGATGTAAAATTCCATTTTGGGCATCGCAGTTGATGAAATCCCGGATGCTCTTTGACATCAAACGCCCGGCATTGACGCAGTGGACAGAGACGTCAAGCGGACATTTATTAATTCGCTAATAACGGATTTCGCTTCGGATTCTGTTGCAAAGCTTGCTGTACTCTAGCAGGTAGCTTTGACGGGTGGCTTGTAATGTGGCCGGCAATGTTATCAACTTCAGACGCATGCACACTGGCGATTTATGCTGTGAGTTGTAAGGGAAATGGCGTATATTCTTTTAGATAACAATATTTATTGGTGTTTTTTTTATGTAACTGTTCATTGGAACGATAAAATTAGCTTATTTCTATTATCTATATTTTAGAGAAAGCAAAAATCAGGCTTAATATCAATGAATTGTCATTTATAGCTCTTCTACGTTGCAATCCATGACCAATGACAGAAATGACATCCTGAAGTTGACGATTGGTTCAAGATCAGGGAATTTAAGATGCCGTTTTTTTGTTGTTAACCACTTGACATACAAATTTACTTAACTTCCTAATTAAATGACGAATTTAAAAGCTTCCTAATTGGAATATTTACTATTATTTTAATTCCTTTAATAATATTACGTTCCAAGTGACATTTTTCATTTAAAATTATTTAATACTTTTCATTTAGTTGCAGATTAAAAATTAAAAATTCAATAATTCGATGCGCGTCTCAGACACGTCATTGTATGCGAAGTGCTTAATGGTTTTCCTGTGGCTATTCATTTTGATAACAATATTTATTGGCATTTTTTTAATCAACTATTTTTAGAACGATAAAATAAGCTTATTTCTATTATTTAGATTTTAGAGAAAGCCAAAATTATTCTTAATATCAATGAATGGTCATTCATAGCTCTTTTACGTTTCATTTCTAGACGGTTCTTTTAAAATTTCAATTATTTATGAATTGAGGTATCCGACTATGACGTTAGAAACACTGGTTTTATACAACAGTAGCGAATTTTTTTATATATATTCTTATTTCTTTTAGTTCAGATTTTTCTCTTTCCAAATCAGTTCATCTATTCTAGGAAAAAGTAAACCTGACCTATCGAAGTCCGTCCCAAAATAGCCCTAATGTTGCTTTAAGGTATCCGACTACATTAAAAACACTGGTTATCGACTACATTGGCGAATTTCATATATATTGTTACAAATCTGTAATTTTGCTCTCCGCTTTCTAATAATGTCATCGTAAAGAAGACTGATTTGCAGTCATCTGTATTGAATTGCATCCGGGTATGACTCCGCCACTGATCCAGAGCTTGGCAACAAAGTTAACAACCATTTGGCAACTTGGCGATGAATTTGGAGACTTTGGCGACAAAATTGACAATGCTTGAAACATCGAGAATTTCCCCGATCTGTCCATTAGGAGCCAAGAAACGCCTAGATGATCCTGATTGGTGCAGAGGATTTTACCCCAGCCTTCCACTGCTATATAAGGCCTGAACTGGGAGGTCTTGCAGTTTGGGAAGTGCGGTGGTGGTCAACCGAGTAAACCTGAATAGAGAGGTCTTGAACTGAAGAGTCCTGAACGGAGGCCTGCTGGATCGTTATGTGCCCTTATTGTTCCTACTGTCGAAGCCTGTTGTGTGTGTCGATCCTGAACAGTGTGGTCGATTGGTAGACCTGAACTGAGAGGTCTGGAAGAAGAATTTTGAGATTAGAAGTCACCGGGAGAGTATTGAAGCAACGAAGGTGTGCTGTATTGCTGTGTGGTGCGTTCTGACTAAGCCTGTGTCGTGTGTCTTAGCACGTTGTGTCGTCGTCAGGAACGGAGAAATACTGAACTGAGGAGTAGACCCATCGTACGAAGTAGTGAGTCGGCAGCGAAGGCAAGGAGTCGTTTCAGCCTGTTCGGGAAAGACCTACGTGAGCATAGACAGAATCCCTTGAAGATTCCCTCTCCTGCTGAATCCTGTCTAGCCGCTTTGTAAACTGTGAAACTTGTCACTACGGAATCTCTGCCTGTGGACTATTGTGGTAGTTGCTATCTGCTGTAGAGTGCTGGAGTGTGTTTTCCTGTGCGTTCGTCTCGGATGTGTATAGTTGTCATCTGTACATAGTTGTGTTGTCAATATTTGTCGTCTTTGTTCTGTAATATCTTCGTCTTGCAAATATACGTCGCCTGCGTTGCCTGTGTGGAATTTCTGCCTGTGTCTACTGATCATTATATGGGCTCATCTTCTCACACCATACACAACTACTATACAGGTAAAATAACCTTACGGATTAGTATAGGATAGGAAATCTGTAACAATGTATATATTCATATTTCTTATAGTTCAGACTTTTCTCTTTTCAAATCCGTTCATTATTTCTAGGAAAAAGAACACCTGACCTATCATCCAGGGTCACATACTTTTTCAGCTAAAATTTGCCTTTAACAATTTTCTCAAAACTTTCATTTTCACAAAAATTCACCACTATTAACATGATATCTCAAAAACTAATAGATATATTTACATAAAAATTTCAGTGCGTGCTTTAAATAATCGGGACAATGAAATGAACCAAACGTTTATTATTGGTGAAATACTTTTTCATTTATTGGTGTTTTTAGAAATTAAGTTTTTAATATTTAGTTTAAGTTGAATTATTTTATAAATTAAGTTTTCAATTTATGGGAAAAAAATGCATATGTACTTATATTTTTACCGATTACTTCTTTGCAACTCAATATATTTCTAAGATATTGGTTCATTATTTCATTCACCATTGAATTCTATAACATGTGTAGAATGAAAAAAAGAATTGCTACGTTACAATTTTGTGTAGTGTATGAACCAGTCTGGCTCAATTTCATTAAAATTTACTACAATATTTCCTATTTCTCAAAATATATCACATTTTCAAATAATATATTATGTATTTATAGTGTATGTATGTAGTATTATGTATGTATGTATATATAACAATACATCTAAAAACTCTAAGTAATTTTTTTAAATCCAATTTTTTTTAATATTTTTCCTTTGAACGTAGTCGGATACATTATAAATGCTTTTAATCATTTCAATACCATCCTAAAAATTGTTCATAGAGTTCATACATGTTTGTTGCAGAAATCTATTGCCGTTTCTCTAAAGCTCTATTCCAGTCAAAACAATTCACAAAATGTTTTCAGTTGCAGTCTGAAGTTGCTTTTAAAAAAACTCTCATTGCATATTCTAATCTCAACTAATAATAAAGGCGAATGTGTGTGTATGTTTCTCTGTAAGTATGTTGGTCTCTAAAGATTCACAGAGTCTGTCATAGGGCCAAATTTGGCACATATATACTTTGGAAAGTAGTAATGTTCACCTTGATATGGCTTTTTTATTTTTTAATTAGAATTTAATTTTGAAAAATCGGGCTCAATTGTGAGATATATTTCATGATAATTTCCAAAAACATGATTTTACAAAAATAAATAGTATACTGTAACAAAATTGACGTTGGATTGATGTCCACTAGGTAACGAGTTCGAATCTGCCAGTCGAAGATTTCCTGTGTGTGGTTGTGACTGGGCGCAAGTATAAATATGTTGTGGCCAAAAAGTCATTTATGTCGGGAGTAATACTACTGAAAGTACTGGTTCAAAAGTGATCGTTATCTGATCCAGGTCTAAATTGCGATATGTGGTTGAGTGAATGAAAATGCATGAATGAAAGTCCACCCCGTAAAAAGAACTGTGACAAGTGAGTGGCAAAATCGTACTCCTTGCCCTAGATGGCGCCACTGAAAAATTCAAGAGACCCCCCCTATTGGCTCAATTCGCTGTCAACGTCACAGCGGGCTTGTATAATGGCAACTGCCATAAAGAAACAACACTCACTAATTTGATGTTACTTTATTGGTTATCAAGTGAAAGTTCGCTATAGATATTTCATGTGACATTCTATAGGGAATGAAATACATTCAATTTCAATAATTAAAGACATATGCATTGTGCATACCTACTACAATAGCGCATACTAACAATAAAGAATATATTTCGAGATTTTAAAGTTACTCATGCGAAATGCAAATGAAAAATTGAACGCAATTTTTCATTTGCATTTAGATTATGCTTTTTCATGTAAATTTCAGGGTAAATTATGTAGCCTAGATGGCGACACTGAAAACAAATCAAGAGACTCACCCTATTGGCTCAAATCTCTGTCTAAGTAACAGTGGACTTGTCCAATGGCAAGTGCCTTACGAAAAAACACAATGTAACTATGTTCATAACATTCCATGTATTAATAATACGCAAGCATAGTGTTTCTTTGTTATATTGCAAAACACACAACTATCATGTGTGGGATTTTGAAAATAAAAATTTGTTGTAAGTTCATAGCATTTCAGTTCTAGTGAAACGTCTACAATTTTATATGATGTTATAGCTAGCAACTTTAACTCAACTTCAGTGAGATAATGTCTTTAAGGTATCCGACTACGTTAAAAATACTGCTTTTCGGGTATATTGGCGAATTTTTTAAAAATGTTATTTCTTGTGATTCAGACTTTTCTCTGTCTAAAACGATTTATATTTTCTAAGGAAAAGGAAGGTCTTACTTATCATCACACATTTTTTTAGCTAAACTTTGTCTTTCACTTCCATTTTCTCAAAACTTGGGTTTTCTTAAATATTCTCCACCGTTAACATGATATCCCAAAACCCAATACAGGTATTTACGTAAATAATTGCAGCTTGTGTTTTTAATGATGTGGGCAATGAAATGAACCAAGCGTTTTATTGTTGGCGAAATACTTCTTCATTTATAGGTGTTTTTAGAAAATTGAAGTTGTGAATTTAAGGAAAAAATGCACATATACGTGTATTTTTACCCATCGCTTCTTTACATCTCAAGATTTTTCAAGATTTTGGTTCCTTTCATTCATCATTGTATTCTATAACTTGTGTGCAAAGGAAAATAGAATTGCTGCATTACAATTTTGTGTAGAGTGTTAACCGTTTTGGTTGAATTTCATTAACATTTACGACAAATTTTCTTATTTCTGAAAATAAATTACATTTTCAAATAATGTTTTAGTATTAATAGTATTTTGTATTATAATTGACAATACATCTAAAAACCAATTGTTTTAAATAGTTCTTAGAAAATCCAATTTTCCAAAAAATTTTCTTCGAACTTAGTCGGATACCTTAATAAAGGAGTGCGAGAAAGTTTCGGGAACACCACATATATTCTAAACTATTTTATGGATAGAAATGTTTTATTTGGTAAAAATTAATTCAAATTTTATTTTTTACATCAAAAACAAAACCTTTATTTTACATTTCTCATTCACTCCAAAGTACATATTAAACTCGAATTAGTAACCAACATACAAGAATCTATCTAAATAAAAAGGAATGTTTGTCTGAATGTCTATTATACCTTCCTAAATTCTTCATCCGATTGCGATGAAACTTTGAATACTTATTGCTTACACTTACGGGATGGTTATAGCAATAGTACAATTAGCTAAAATAAATTTTAAAAAATTCGGATCTCAACCTCATCTATTTACTAAGGATTCATCTAGAAATAACTCGCCGGGGAGACACAATAGACTCTGTAGAAAGGCTAAATCCAAGCTAAAGGTTCATATTTTGTACCTCTAGTACCCTAATATCATGCAAGTCATTCTCAAAGGTAACAACTTTATTACAAATTATGCGAAAACGTTTTGGGGAGATTAACCCAGAGGTTTTTAAATTTGAATTAAATGTTTATGTTTTTCACAGTAACCACCAAAAATATTACAGTACAAATAATTTTGTACCTTCTTAATTTTCAAAAAAATTCATTTCAATTATATTAACGATTTTATGGTATAAATGTATTTTCTTTTTTTAATCAATTTGATAATAAAATATTTTAATCCCATTCCCTAAAATTAAACTTGAGAATTCTGAACGAATATGAAACGAATGACGAGATACAGTAAATAGTTTCTTTCATCACCATTCTGAAAGAACACCGAGTTTTCCAATCCTAAAAAAATACACAAATCTAAAATATAAAGATGGATATTTGTTCGTGACTTATGTACTGTTGCACATTTCATCCTACGTCGATAAAACATTGAAAGATGATTAATTGATTGCACTTAAGTTATCCGACTACGTTTAAAATATAGGTTATAGATAAAAATGGCGATCTTTTTAAATTGTTACTTCTTAAAGTTCAGACTTTCCTCTTTCCAAAACAGTTTAGCTAGTCTAGGAAAAGGAAGGCCAGACCTATCATCCATATTTTCACATATTTTTTAGCAAAAATTTGTCTTTGACTTCAATTTCCTCAAAACTTTAATGTTCTAAAAATTTTCCATCGTTAATTTGATATCTCAAATTCTAATAGAGGTATTTGCATAAACATTTCAGCGTGTGTTTCAAATGATGTGGTCTCTGAAATGAAAAAAAAGTATTGGTGTTTATAGAAAAATTGAGTAGTGAATTTATGGAAAAAAATGTATATACAAGTATATTTTTACCCATCACTTCTTTGCATGTCAACATTTTACTTAGAATTTGGTTAATTTCTTTCATCATTAGATTCTATGTGTACAAAGAAAAATGGGAATACCGTATTACAATTTTGTGTACAGTGTAAACCGTCTTGATTCAATTTCATTAAAATGTGCTATGCATTTTCCTAATTCTCAAGATATATTATATTCGCAAATATTTTTTTTTGTATTTATAGTGTTTATAATTCATAATAAATATAAAAATCATAAATAGTTTTTTTAATCCAATTTTTCAAAAAATTTCCTTTATATCATTTTTTTTCTGAGACAGTACGAGCCGGGTACCAACAAGTAACACAATAAAGCCTTAGAAAAGCAAATATTATAAAGTATTTCATAAACAGTTAGATAATTACAATGATCTTCATTTGTCTCATTCATTTCAGTCTAGGATAACATCATTTTAAATACACAAATGTCGCCACTAACGATCAAAAGCCTTTTCCTCCCATTAATCAATGCGTTTTGACAAATATTTAATGGAACCGTAACACGAAACCGAATACTTACTCGCCAGAAATCCGAGAGTGTCAGAGCTACGGAATCTTAGGGTGGGAAAGGCATGTATTTTGATTAAAACACTATTTCAGACACATAAACTGATGACTAAAAGATATTATTCGCCTTTCGGTGGAATAACATATTAAATTCAACGTAATCTCATTAACGTTTCCTGGAAGTCAACGACTTATTAGAATCGGAGGCATCTCTGGTTTATCTCGAATAAATTAATAAACCTGGCTGTTAATCTAAAAATTAAATGATGATTTAAATTACATAATGCATTTATTTATCCAGCTTCATTTCACTGTAATATATTGTTTTTCTTGAACTATTGAATATTAGCTATTACCCTCGGCTCTGTTTGCGTGGAAATTCGGATGTATATGAACGAAAAACTATCAAATAATGACAAATGAAACAAATATTAAATCTAACCTAAATACGATACATTTAAAAGTATAAGCATTCACAAAAATATATAGCATAAATACAATTTAATAACAAAAACACCCGACTGACGTAAGAACAATTTATTTACATTGCTTAACCAAAATAAAACAAAACAGCAAATCAAGTCCGGTCCAATTCATTTTATTTATGGGTAGAGATGGAGATACCTACAACAGTATTATACACATCATTTTTAAACTTTTAATTTAAATGAAAACACGGTTGTCAACAATCACGAGTGAACTTTCAACATCAGTTGGCGTAACGCACAAGTCTGACTTTCCTATGCCAGTTGGGGTAATGCAATGCAGATCAGAATTTTTTTTATTTCCTTTATTTTTTTCTTTTCATTTAAAAGTACTTCAGAATGAATCCGAAAGATCGGTTCATTAACAACATTTAATTTTAAATACATCAAACAGAAAGAAAATTAATAGAATCCTTTGAAATAATCGGTCGAATTTCTTCAAACCCTAACCTGAACTCTGTTGGGGGGGGGGACTGGAGCTTTACTTATAAATGGCTGAATTTGGCCTGAGCTTTTTGGCTCGAAAGTTAGTTTTTAATGAATAAAAAAGGAGCCACTCAATGAACCGGAATAAAAAGAGGCCTATGTTCCAGTCCCGACTCTAATCTATCTTTGTGCTAAATTTCAGTCAATTCTGTTCAGCCGTTCTGGCGTTATCGAGTAACAAACATCCATCCATTCACACTTTTACATTTATAATATAATATTAGCATAGACACATAAAAAAATTTCGTATTGCCAAGAAAATTTTCAAAACCTTTTCTGGTAAATTTCATATTTTATAATATATTTTTCTAAATTTCTTCTCATTGAATAGAGATAAGGGTAAAAAGCAAAATATTCAAATAGTTGCAACAAATTTCTTACCTTTCAAACCACTGTCCATTGTAAGTTAAGGCGAAGACTTACTTGAGTTTAATTATGGAAAAAATACATATAAAACCGTTAAAATTAAAGTAACTCTGCGTTAATCTTTTTAATAAGGTTTTACCTAAATTGAAATTCTTGAATAGTTTATATTTCAATTATTATCGAATAAACAATACTTTCTACACTTCTTTAATGGCCTCTGATTAATCACCAGTTTAGAAAATAATTTTTTCTATTTCTGAAAATATATTTTATTTTCAAATAATTTTATTGTGTGTATAGTATTTTGTATTATAATTGACACTACATTTAAAAAACGGTAGTTTTAAGGTGTTTTTTAAATATTCAATTTTTCAAAAATGTTCTTTTGAAAGTAGTCGGATACCTTAAGAGCAAGATTTGAACAAAATCTTTTAAGTAGCTTGGATTTTTATTGCATACAAACTATTTCTGAATTTGAGTTTTATTTGCATTGCTCTGGTAAAAAAAAAAATGCTGAAAACATTTCGAGGAAAATACTTTATTTAAATACATCCAGTTTTGCTCCACCAATTAAACATTAGATTTCAAGGAATGATATACAAGCACTTTAACATTATTTTTCTTGCTCGATCCCAAAAAATGAGGGAACATGTAAATTCACTTCAGTTCCCTCCTCCCTTCTTGATAAATGATGCATATCTTGTCTGAGCAGCAAATTCTTTGAAGATAAAATTATTGCCGAATTCGTAATCCAAGACGTAAACGAAATGGAAATGAGATGGTTTAAAATGGAAAGTCGAACTAACGATAAATATGATTTCGACTTTTATAAAAGTCATGTATAAAACTGCTTATTCTGCAGATTATTTTCAATTTCATGCTACTTTTTATTTCCATTTGGAAACAAATCTTGCATTTCCAATTTTGTTTTTGGAGGAACCTTTCTTAAGCTTATGTATCTTGGTTTCAGCTATTACGTTTCAGCCTTTGCTTCATTTCATGTCTTTTAAGAGTAAATATATTTTCATACAAGCACTTTTTGAATTAGAAAGAGAGAATAGTAATGCCAGATATACATTTGATTTGTTTGCTTTTAAAAAGAGTAATGCTATGAAATTTGAGAACATGTTGACACGGTATGGGATTAGATTATTTCCCGAGACGTATTAATAAAATAATGTTTACCAAATCCAGAAATAATCTTATTTCTATCTGATTTTATGTTATAGCTGAAAAATAAATGTTAAATCAACTTTTAGTTTAGTAGTAAAGATTTTAAAAATACAGGCTGATTTAGACTGTGCATTTCACATATATTTTATGTCCAACAATAAGATTTATTGGGAGATTATAGTTTCCTCTATTAAAATGTTTACAATTATACTTTTACCAACACAAGTTTGTTCTAATACATAAAATGAATTTTTATAGAAAACTAGAAATCTATTACAAAATCTAAGAGTAATGCTATGAAATTTGAGAGCATGTTGACCCGATATGGGATTATATTCTTCCTCTAGACGTATTAATAAAACAAATCCAGAAATTTTTCTATCTTGACTGCTGATTTCTGAAAAATGAATGCTAAACAACTTTTAATAATGTTAAATCTTTAATGTTTAGTAATAAACAGCTTTTAATAATGTTAAATCTTTAATATTTAGTAATAAACAACTTTTAATTATGTTAGATCTTTAATGTTTAGTAATTAACAACTTTTAATAATGTTAAGATCTTATCATACAGCAAAATATCGTCCGCAATTTACATCAGCAATTTTCCGTTTCTATCCTTAAGAACGGGTCAAGCAAGCTTTTCGACATCATAAACTTTTTTTAACCAGCTTGAAAATGATGACGAAAGCGACGGAAATATTGTCTGCAAACGAAACTCAACCAATCATGTGAAACTTTGATAGTGACGTCGCTTTCGGTGTCGTTTGCTGACGAAAAAAGCGAACCCTATTTCACTGTGTGATAAGGCTTTTAAACAACTATCATGACTGCTGATAGCTGAAAAATAAATGTTAAATCAACTTTTAGTTTAGTAATAAAGATTTTAAAAATACAGGTTGATTTAGACTGTGCATTTCAGATATACTTTATGTGCAACAATAAGATTTATTGGGAGATTACAGTTTCCTCTGCTAAAATGTTTACGATTACAGTTTTACAACAAAAGTTTATTCTAATTCATAAAATGATTTTTTATAGAAAACTAGAAATCGATTATAAAATTTCGATAAATTAGATTTAAGTAAGTTTGATTATAAATCTAATAAAAAAGAGTCATTTTATGTGTATATTTTGTATATAAAAGTGATATAAATTCCACGTATGTACATACGTTATTTCTAGAAAATAAAAGATTCTGTAATTATTTGAACTTTTGTTTCAAAATACCCAAA
Organism: Argiope trifasciata; assembly: GCA_026543055.1. NCBI lineage: Eukaryota > Metazoa > Arthropoda > Arachnida > Araneae > Araneidae > Argiope > Argiope trifasciata. The sequence continues at coordinate 705,822 of JAPMOQ010054004.1, read as the reverse complement.
TTAGTGTCTTAAAAAGGCATGCTATCAAAATTTGACTTTTGAAAAATTATGTAACAAGCTTAAAGAGTAACATTTAAAAGGAATAATACAATCACATTTTAATATATCTTAGTGACATAACTAAGGCTGTGGTGGCCTGGTGGTAAGGTTTCGGTTTGGAGTCGGAGGGTTTTAGGTTTGAGCCCGGATTCCACCAAAGAACCGTCGTGTAAGAGGGTCTCTTGCATGTTAAATCCGTCGGGCAAAACCCACCAGTGTGGTGTGGCGTGGAGAGATTAGTGCCAGTTCAGGTGTCGTCCACGTCATCCAACCACGGTTCAAAATGATAAGGTATGTCTCAAAATAGCCGTACTGTTGCTTCAAAACGGAACTTTAATATAAGTAAACTAGTTACTTAACTAATCAGATAACTAATATGAAGCTGTTAAAGTCATTAATTAGTCAGAGGTCATTAAAGAAGTTTAGAAGATATTGATTATTCGATAATAATTGGAAAAATAAACTATTCAAGAATTTGAATTTAGGTAAAATCTAATTTTTAAAAAAAGATTAACCCAAAGTTACTTTAGTTGTCACAGTTTTATATGCATTTTTTTCATAATTAAACTCAAATAAGTCTGCTCCTTAACTTGCGATGGACAGTGGTTTAAAGGTAAGTACTTTGTAGCAGTTTATTTTGAATATTTTGTTTTTTACCCTTATCTCCTACTCAATAAGATGAAATTTAGAAAAATATATTATAAAATAGGAAATTAAACAGAAAAGGTTTTGAAAATGCTCTTGGCAACATGAAAATTTTTTACGGAGGAGAATATCTATACTAATATTACAAATGTGAAAGTTTGGGTGGATGGATGTTTGCTACTCGGTCACGTCAGAACGGCTGGAGTTGAAAGTTCACGCGTGATTGGTGACAACTGTGTTTTTATTTAAATGAAAAGTTTAAAAATGATGTGTATAATACTGTTGTAGCGCTCTCCATCCCTATCCATAAATAAAATGAATTGGACCTGATTTTAAAGAAATACGGACTTGATTGGCTTATACTTTTGAACGTGTCAGTTTTAGGTCAGGTTTATTTCTTTTTTTGATTTGTCATTCTTCGATAGTTTTTAGCACATACACATCAAAATTTCCACGCGAACAGAGTCGCGGGTAACAGCTAGTATACAGTAATCCAAGAAGAACAATGTATCACAGTGAAACGAAGCTTGATGCATAGATCGCATTATATAATTTAAATCATCGTTTAATTTTTAGATTAACAGCCAGGTTTATTAATTTATTCGAGATAAACTAGAGGAGCCTTAATAAGTCGTTGACTTCCAGGAAATCTTAATGAGATTATGTTGAATTTAATGTGTTATTCCACCAAAAGGCGAATAATATCGTTTAGTCATCTATTTATGTGTCTGAAATAACGTTTTTATCAAAATACATGCCTTTCCTCTCTCCCCCCTAAGATTTCGTTGCTCTGCCATTCTCGGTTTTCTGGCGAGTAAGTATTCGGTTTCCTGTTATTGTTCCATTAAATATTTGTCAAACGCATTGATTAATGAGAGGAAAAGGCTTTTGATCGTTAGTGGCGACATATGTATATTTAAAATAATGCTTTCCTAGACTGAAACGAATGAGACAAATGAAGATAATTATAGTTATCTAAATGTTAATGAAATGCTTTATAACATTTGCTTTACTAAGGCTTTATTATGTTCCAGCTGGTATCCGAAGCGTTCTGCCTCAGAAAAAACTAATAATAGTAAGTGCAATCAATCAATAATTTTACGATATTTTATTGAAATAGGATGAAAGGTAGGATAGCATATAAAACTCGAACAAACAATCATTTTTATATATTAGATTTGTGTATTCTTTCATAATTGTAATGTGTTCTATTAGAATTTGTGTATTCTATTAGAATTTTTAATGGTTGCTGTGAAAAATACTCAAATTTAACTGAAATTTTAAACATCCATGGTTTGTCTCCCCAAAACTTACTTACCTCTTAGAGTTGTTATCTCTGAGAATGACTTGCATGACATTTACGTCCAATAGCTACAAAATATGAACCTTTCTCTTGGATTTAGCATTCCTACAGAATCTATAGTCTCTTTGGTGAGTTATTTGGAGATTAATTCTTGGTAAATAAATTCGGTTGAAATTCGTTTTTTGAGTTTTAGAAAATTGTGCTATTCCTTTAACCATTCCGTAGATGTTAACAATAAGTTGACCCAGTTTCATCTCAATTGGGTGAACGGTTAAGGAAAGCATAGGAGATATACAGACAAACGTTCATTTTTATTTATATAAAAAAAGACTGATTTTTTCATCTATTTCGGGGACGAATGTAAATTTATATTTCAATAGAAAGTATTTCATAATAATAACGTTTCAGTCATTGCAATTAGCTTTAAAATGTCATTTATCATATTTTGTAAATGAATTCATTAATTTCAGATTTTACTTTCCACCAATCCGTATTCACACCGAGGTTTCGATAGAGAAACATCAATGCGAAAACAGTGCAAAAATTTCTTTGCAATATTGAAAACATTTTAGTAAAAATTATCTTTAATTCATATTTTTTTAATGCAAAAGAAGCGTTAAAATATTCTACTTAAAAAATAATGCTGGCAGTGTGAGATAGAAAATAAATTTTTAATTCAGACGTACATCCATCAAGAATGATTCGAAAATTATCATTAAAATAAAAAATAGGGGAATTATTTATAAGTATTTATAATTTCTGTGCATTTTTTTTTTTGTTCTGTTGGCCATCTTATATAAAAGAGATCAATTTTATAAACATCGAAGTTTACATAAAATCTTATACGTTTTAAAAGTTATGCAGATCTGGATTGAATTATAAAACAAAATTAATTCATTGCTATTTATGAAAATATTCTTCAACGATTGAAATATTTTGTTATTATCGAAAATCATTTCAGGAATATAAGGTAACACATAGCATACAGCGCCATCTGTTATTGGTGAGATAAAGTAATATGGCCACTTCAATCGATCAGTATTTTATATATCAGCAGATATATATTTAAAATATAATACATCAAATTTTATAGAATATTAAAAAGGTAAATCCTTTATTTCATAGAATATGGCAAATCCTTTCATAAAAGGACTAGAAATTCTATGAAGTAATTCAATTATACATTTTAAGAGGAGTATATATGTAACAAAGAATAACCTACATGCTTATTTAAAAGTAAAATACACACAAAATATTTTAGTGCAATGAAAAATGAATTGCTGCATTATAATAAGTAGTTAACCATTTTAGTTAAATTCCATACATTAATACACATTTCATACATTAACACACATTAATACACATTTCATACATTAACACACATTTCATACATTAATACACATTTCACATACGTTATCCTATTTCTCAAAATATATTATATTTTTCAATTTTTTTTTGTACTTATACTATTTTTTATTATAATTGACAATATATCTCAAAACCGGGGTTTTAAATAGTTTTTAAAAAGTTGAATTTTTTTTTAATTTTCCTCCGAAAGTAGATAGTAAAAATCTACAATTTTGATACATTAAAACATACCAAATTCAATCTATCTCATTCTTCGCATTTCTAAATTATTGTGTTCAAATGCTGGCATAATTTGGCCAGAATTCTGGCAGATGGGGAGGAATAAGGTCTAAGCAGAAAGAATCATCAAAAGAAACAGGGAGATCTAAAACATTTAGATTCATCAAAATAAGGGTATTGAATTTCTTAAACTAATTCTCATAAGAAGAATATCATCAATATCAAAAATTATTTAGCTAATAATCGGTAAATATTTTTTTTTCAGAACTCAGTATCGTATTCTCCATTATCTGCATAATTCAGATTTAATTTTGCCGGTAAAAGTTTTGTGTAGTATCTCTACTAACTCAAATTACACTTTAAATTCTCAAATAGTTTCGTTATTATGTTTCAGGTTTTATTGTATCGATATTGAATGAAACTTGTATACGCTTCCATTAGAAATATATAAACATGCTACTCTATATTTTACCCTTTATTCACCGATTTATGTTGTCATCCATTTTTAAGCTTCATTTTTGCACCTGTAGTTTAGTTTTCTTGCAGAATAATCCCAGGGAAACCAAGAAAAAAAGATGTAATGAAAAAATATCTTAATTAATTTAGTTATTAATTAAATATTTTTTAATTCCTACTTTTATCTTATATGAACTTCGTGTTATTTACAGTATATTATCCATGTTCTTTAGAATGCCATCAGCCAGAAGGGTCGTATAGCAGAGATATAAGCTAGATTTAATTTTCAAGTACCGTCAGTAAATAGAGGGTTAAGTTAGGCATCATTTGAAAAACATGTAGTTAGTTTAGTTTTGTTATTCTGCCGCATCGAAACGAAAAAAAGTCGAGTCTTATGAAGCTGGATTCTTAATCATGAGATCCTGTGTTCGAATTCCAATAGACTTGAAATTTGTTTAAGTATGTTTTCCTTTATGACGGGTTAAAGAAGATCCTGGACCTTTCTTTCATTGACCAGATGAGTGCTCTGGACTTTCCTTACTGTTTCCAGAAAGGAACTTTCCCTACTTGTATAAAAGCTGAAGATCTCTTAGTTCAGAGTCGAGCTAATCAATTGGTTTAACTCTACTTCCTGTATCTTCTAGAGTTCTATCTATGGTACAGTATTAACGTCTCATTTTGAAGAAACACTAGGACTATATTGGGACTGACCTCGTCATTTTGAACTAAGATCAGATGACGATGACGACACCTAAACTGATAAACACCGCTACACCCTACCCCACACAAGCTGTGAAACGTTTGGCCTGACAGATTTAACGTACAAGGGACCCCTCACATAATGATTTTTTGGTGGAATTGAGTCCCGAACCTTCAACACTCCAGTTTCAAAGCCGAGACCTTACCAACAGGTCACCGTGTCCTTGAAAAACAAGTAATAACGTATGTAATAGTTGCATTATTCTATTTTCTCTTTTGAAAAATAGGTGGCGGTGCCTGATTCGGTATTATATTGAGTTATTGATCGGTTATTACAATGAGATGAGATGCTGCTCTGTAAGAGAGATGCGCGCGTGAATGTCTTGTCTTTGGTTTTTGTGTTTGCTTTGTGTGAAATGTGATCTTTAAATAAATGTTCCCGAAAACATGGGTCCTCTTGCTTCTACTGCACACATCAAAGATTTTTAATACTTAAAGATCTATACTCCTATTTGAAGATTTAAAAGCACTTCCGCTCTGAAAGTATATTAGAATCGATATGTTAAGGTATCCGACAGCGTTCGAAGGAAAAGCTTTGAAAAAATTGGATTTTTAAAAAACTATTTATGATTTTTAGATGTATTGTCAATTAGAAACACTATAAATACAAAAAAAACTATTTGAAAATATAATATATTTTGTGAAATGGGAATATTTGTCGTAAATTCTAATGAAATTGAACCAAAACTTTCTAGACAAAATGGTAATGCAGCAGTCCTGTTTTTCTTTACATACAAATTATAGAGTATGATGAGGAATGAGAGAAACCCAAATCTAAGAAAAAGTTTGAGGTGCAAAGAAGTTATTGGTAAAACTATATGTAATTATGCATTTTCCATCAATTCACAACTTAATTATGCTAAAAACACCAATAAAGGAAAAAGTATTTCACCACCAATCAAACTTTTAATTGATTTCATTGCCTACATTTTTTTAAACACGCTCTGAAATTTCAATATGGAGACTTTTATGGAATTTCAACGGTGGAGACTTTTTATGAAGATTAAAGTAATGAGTGAATTGAAATAAAAGACAAATTTTTGCTGAGAAATATGCGACCCAGGATGATAGATCAGGCCTTCCTTTTCACAGGAAATAAAAAATGTTTTGGAAAGGGGAAAGTCTGAATCACAAGAAAAGACAATTAAAAAAATATCGGTCTACAACTAGCGTTTTTAACGTAGTCGGATACTTTAAAGTATAAATTGTTGTGTAATTACCTTTCATATACACTGAAGTGAAAAAAGTCATGGGATGACTGTTAATATCCTGTCGGTCCTCCTTTTGCCTGGGGAAGTGCAACAACTCGACGTGTCATGGAGTCCACAAGTCGTTGGAAGTCCTCTGCAGGAATATTGAGCCATGCTGTCTGTATAGACGTCCATAATTGTGAAAGTGTGGATGGTGCAGGAGTTTGGGCACGAACGGACCTTTCGATGATGTCCCATAAATGCTCGATGGGATTCATATCAGGCGATCTAGGTGGCCAGATCACGAGCCCAGGGGAGTCACTGCAGGCGATGTCGTGCTGTCAGTAAAGGCACTCGAGTCGGTCTTCTGCTGTCATAGCCCAGGGAAGACAAATTTCGCCGCACAGTACTATCGGACACGTCCCTCGTACGTCCCACATTGATTCCTGCAGTTATTTGACGAAGTGTTGCGTGTCTATTAACATTGACCCTTCTACACAGACGTCCGCGGTCTCGGTCGTTAAGTGCAGGTGGTCGCCATCGCTGTCCATGATGGGATGTGATGCCTGAAATTTCATACTCTCGGCACACTCTTGATACTGTGGATCTCGGAATGTTGAATTCACTAACGATATCCGCAATGGAATGACCCATGCGTCTAGCTCCAACTAACATTCCGCATTCAAAGTCTGTTAATTCTCGTCGTGCCGCCATAAATCACGAAAAACCTGTTCACATGAATAACTTGAACACAAATGAAAGCTCTGGAAAACGAACTGCGCATTTATACTTTTTCGCTGCGATACTACTGCCATCTGTATATTTGCATATTGCTATCCCATGACTTTTGCCACTTCAGTGTATAGGAAATGTGTTTCCAAAATTTTACAACGCAATAAGAACATCAAATGCACACAGTGTGGGTTTAAAAAATCAAAATATTGTAGGACTATTTAAAGCTCTCATTCATAACCCTAGTAGCATACAAATATTATACAATATTATATGATTTGGATCAATATTCACAATATCATTTAATATTGTGGAATATTGTTTCATATCATATAACTCAGCACAATATTGTACAATACAGTGAAACAGACCGTGCTACTTGGTTAGCAAACAATTATGGCACAGCATTATATGATATGAATCAATATTCGCAATACTGTTTAATATTGTGGAATGTTGTTTGATATCAGATACAATCTCACAATTTTGTACAATATTGTACAACAGACTGCGCTTCCTGGAGTAGAGACAAAATATATTCCCACTAACATATTTCAAATCGAAAGTGAAAGTAAATCACATGTTTGTTTTTGTGTCAGTATTCAGAGGTACGGAACCAACACGAACAACATAGATTGAAAGAAGGCAAATCAATTATGATGCTAGTCATTCATCCGGATGCTATTGTATGATCTCTGACACAGCTGTCGCTATCTTCAAAGCACGGCTTCCATATTTGCGGCAGCCAACCAAAAACATTTGTCATAATTAGCGTCACACGCCGATGTCAGAGGAGCAGGTAAAAGGAAATTACCCTTTTCTTTGTCTGCAAATCTCGCTTCTGAAAATCGCGATTCTGCTGAAAGTTGCAAAATTTCAGTTTGTGAAATGCGTTGCATTTTGAAAATTGACCTTTGTGTGATCCTGAACTCATTTGGATGATTCTGCAAAATACCATGAAATGATTTTGTGTTGCTAATCAATGTGCAATTATGTACTGAAAGTAGAGAGACGTTGAATAATTTTTCTGGTTATCATACTACTGTTTAACTGACGGTTCATGTTTGGAAAGTGGGGTTCCATAACAGATTATGCCACATAAAGTATGTATATATATATATATACACTGAAGTGACAAAATTCATGGGATAGCAATATGCAAGTATACAGATGGCAGTAGTATCGCAGCGAAAAAGTATAAATGCGCAGTTCGTTTTCCAGAGCTTTCATTTGTGTTCATGTTATTCATGTGAACAGGTTTCTCATGATTTATGGCGGCACGACGAGAATTAACAGACTTTGAACGTGGAATGTTAGTTGGAGCTAGACGCATGGGTCATTCCATTGTGGATATCGTTAGTGAATTCAACATTCCGAGATCCACAGTATCAAGAGTGTGCCGAGAGTATGAAATTTCAAACATCACATCCCATCATGGACAGCGCAGTGGGCGACCACCTGCACTTAACGACCGAGACCGCCGACGTCTGTGTAGAATGGTCAATGTTAATAGACACGCAACACTTCGTCAAATAACTGCAGGAATCAATGTGGGACGTACGAGGGACGTGTCCGATAGGACTGTGCGGCGAAATTTGTCTTCCTTGGGCTATGACAGCAGAAGACCGACTCGAGTGCCTTTACTGACAGCACGACATCGCCTGCAGCGACTCTCCTGGGCTCGTGAGCATATCGACTGGTCCCTAGACCAGTGAAAAACCATGGCGTGGTCGGATGAGTCACGATTTCAGTTGTTATGAGCTGATGGTAGAGTTCGAGTGTGGCGCAGACCCCACGAAGCCATGGACCCAAACTGTCAGCAAGGCACTGTTCAAGCTGGGGGTGGCTGCATAATGGCGTGGGCTGTTTTTACATGGCATGGACTCGGTCCTCTGGTGCAACTGAACCGATCATTGACTGGAAATGGTTATGTTCAGCTGCTTGCAGATCACTTGCAACCATTCATGGACTTCACGTACCCACACAACGATGGGATTTTTATGGATGACAATGCGCCATGTCACCGGGCCAGAGCTGTTCGTGATTGGTTTGAAGAACATTCCGGATAATTCCAGCGCATGATCTGGCCACCTAGATCGCCCGATATGAATCCCATCGAGCATTTATGGGACATCATCGAAAGATCCGTTCGTGCCCAAACTCCTGCACCATCCACACTTTCACAATTATGGACGTCTATACAGACAGCATGGCTCAATATTCCTACAGAGGACTTCCAACGACTTGTGGACTCCATGACAAGTCGAGTTGTTGCACTTCGCCTGGCAAAAAGAGGACCGACACGATATTTACAGTCATCCCCTGACTTTTGTCACTTCAGTTTATATACAGGGTGCTCTTGAGAAGCTTACTTATTTGAAAGGTCAATAAAAACAAACATACTTCAGTTATTGTTTTAATTCTTTTTTATTTGAGAATACAATATGCCAATTTTTTTCATACAGTTTTGAAAATGACATCGGTTAAATGGCAACACCCATTGCGCATACACTGATTAACTCGGTTTTTTAAGTTCGTGTCCATATCAACCGGTAAGTTGGCAATAGCGTCGCGAATGTTGTTCTTGAGGTGATCTATGGTCCGTGATCGATCGACATAAACCAGGGATTTCAAAGTGAGCCTCGTCACTGAAAAAATAGACCGCGTCTTCAGGCAGGTTGTCAAGCAGCATTTCACATGCATTGTGACGGGCAACAAAACCGCGTTCATTTCATTCTTGCACAACAGCCAATTGATAGGGATCAAATGGGAGGTCTTGATGGAGAATTCGTCGAAGAGTAATGTCAGACATTCGAGCAGACATTCGTGTTTGCGAGCCGAATGCCTCACTCTTTCGACATTTTCCGGAGTTCTGGTGGTCCGTTGATGTCCATTTCTGGGCTCAGCAACACTCCCAAAATGAGTGAACCCACGACAGAATCCAATGATGCCAAGGAACGCGTTTGTGAAGAGGAATTTCAAAACGAGCGTGTAAGGCACGTTGCGTAGCAACAAGTGAGCAACCATTAGTAAAGAAGCTCTCGATTGCAAAGACCCATTGCCCTCTAGACCAGAGCATGATGGCCACTGACTAGAAAATAAACAAACTTGGGGACTTTCTCCTTTGGTGGAACTACCTATTACCCCTCTACCGACCCAACTCATCGTTCAAGAGTTTTTTCAAATAAGTAAGTTTTTCTGGCGCAACATGTATATATATATTTTAAAAGATAACAAAATTTATAAAATTAATGTGTGTGTGTGTGTGTGTGTGTGTGTGTGTGTGTGTGTGTGTGTGT
>JAPMOQ010054004.1:545476-656046 GCA_026543055.1 Argiope trifasciata | reverse complement strand
GAAAAAAAAAGTTTAAAAGGGACCAAACTGTAATTAAATATCGAAAAGGTTAAAGGTGTAGAATTCATATTTCTACAAATGTGACTATTCGAAATGAAAAATTCGAAGTTAAATATTACATTCTGCAGAAGAATAAAATGTTATTTTACTAATCAACAGATTTCTTCACCGTACACATGTATATTTTAACGTTCTTTTCTTAAAGCGAGAATAACGAAATCAGTATGTTGAAAATTATTCAATAAATATGGGTGAAAATATAAAATTCTATGGCGAAGAAACATAGCTATTTCTTAATGGAAAACCCCATATATCGTAATTAATTAAATGAAAAATTCTGCAAATTAAATATTTAAAATCCTTCCATTGCCTTATACATGGTATATTTATGATATAAATATATTTTCTATGTTTAATCAATTTTAAAAGAAACTATTGTAATCACATTTTCAAAAATTAAACTTGAGAGTTCTGAACGAATATTTCTCGAATCACGAGATTCAATAAATAGCTTCGTTCATTACATTTCTGGAAGAACACCAAGTATTACAATTCTAGAAGAATACACAAATATCTAATACTATAATACGAGGAATGGTTGCCAAGTCGAAAATCACCCCAGAATTAATAAACTCCGGTAAACTTGCGGATCTGGGGTTTTTGGCCACGAGAAATCGATTGGCGCCGGTTTTGAAGCGCTAGGGTCGAGCAGTTCGGAGTTACAGATAGGATATTTTCAAACTTTATTAGTTCGCCATAATGGCTACTTAAATTTTCAAGCGGTAACGTGCTGCCATCTATAGCCAATATGGCGAACTAATAAAGTTTTATGTTTATGCTGTTATAGGTTTATAATATGCTTCTTATGTATGTATATATGATTGGTTTTTCTAAATAAATTTGTCAAAAATATTGAACTTCAACACACTTCAATCTTTACCTTTACTTTACCTTTGTATTGAATAGTTCCCTTTCCAAACTCTAACTTTGTTTAGAATAGTTTACAATGGTGCACTTTAACCGGTTATCTTTTCACCAATGGTTTCACAAATTTTCTTATTGCATGTATTGTTTTGATAAATCACAATTGAATATTTAAATCTTTGAGTTAGCTTCGATACCTGTTTTCTCCGAGCGGAGCTCGGTCACCCGCTGGTAATCTACAAAAATGAAAATTTTGTTTGTTCGTATTTTATAAACTGTCGTACCGTTTATCCGATTTAGATAAAATATTGCCAAATTATTGACTGATTGCACTTTTTATTACTTTCTTCGGCGGCAGCAACGCGCCGGATATCAGCTAGTATATCAGTGTATATATATATATATATATATATATATATATATATATACACTGATGGAAAAAAATCCCAACACCAAGAAAAAATTACTGTACAGTAATGAAATTTTAGGAATACATTTGTCTAGGTAACATATTTAATTGATAAAAGGTTCAAGATCACAGGTAGAGCCATTTCAAATGTGAAATGTTGGTACATTAGTAACCGATGTAACCGCCAGAATTTTGAATGCAAGCATGCAAACGTGCATGCATTGTGTAGTACAGGTGTTGGATATCAGTTGGTGGGATGGAATTCCATGCCTGTTGCACTTTGGCGGTCAATGCAGGGACGGTTAATGCTAATTGTGGATGACGCTGGAGTTGTCGTCTAATGATGTCCAATACGTGCGCGATTGGAGAAAGATCTGGTGATCTAGCAGGCCAAGGCAACATGTCGACACTCTGTAGAGCATGTTGGGTTACAACAGCGGTATGAGGGAGAGCGTTATCCTGTTGGAAAACTCCCCCTTGAATGCTGTTCATGAATGGCAGCACAACAGGTTGTATCACTAGACTGACGTACAAATTTGCAGTCAGGGTGCGTCGGATATCCACGAGAGTGCTCCTGCTGTCATACGAAATTGCTCCCCAAACCATAACTCCAGGAGTAGGCCCTGTGTGTCTAGGCCGCAGACAGGTCACTAGCAGACGTTCACCTGGCCTCCTTCTAACCAACAAACGGCTATCACTGCAACCAAGGCAGAACCGGCTTTCATCAAAAAACACAACAGATCTCCACTCCGTCCACCAATGAGCTCTAGCTTGACACCACTCGCATCGCAAACGGCAGTGTTTTGGAGTCAGTGGAATGCACTGTACAGAGCGTCTGGCTCGGAGCTGTCCTTGAAGTAACCAATTTGTAACAGTTCGTTGTGTCACAGTGGTGCCAACTGCAGCTCGAATTTCAGTTGCAGACGCAGTACGATTAGCCACAGCCATACGCCGAATACGACGATCTTCCCTCTCAGTAGTACCACGTGGCCGCCCGGAACCTGGTCTTCTTGAGGCAGTGCCTTCCCTTGACCACTGCCGCCAATACTCATGCACACTGGATACATTCCTGCAAAGTCTTTCAGCAATATCGCGGAAAGAAAACCCACCTTCTCGTAGCCCTACAACACGACCTCGTTCAAACTCAGTGAACTGTTGATAATGGATTCTTCGTCTTCTCAGAGGCAACCTTGACTAACATTAACCCACTACGTCAAATCTCAACTGTAAATAACGATCACGAACTTTACAGTGCTTATTTAAAGCAAATCTCATTTGCATGTTCATAGTGCCGGTACTAGCGCCCCACATATACGCGTAGCTCGAAATTTGAATCGACGTCATCTTTCAGATGTATAAACACGCCAGCCAAATTTCGTTTATCTAGCACAGCTCCTTCCTAGTGTTGGGATTTTTTTTCCATCAGTGTGTGTGTGTGTGTATATATATATATATATATATATATATATTGTTAAACATGAGTCTCACAGCAAAGTATGGAAATATCTATTCATCAATGCCGTTTTTGACTCAAGTTACATAAAATGTAATTATTATTATTTTCATTGTAATTATTTAGACCAAGTTATCAGTACTATGTATGTTTCTTACTAATGATTTACAAATTAGCTATTTGGCCCGAATTTGAATGCGTAGCGTAGCCAGCATCAATTCAAACATGTTTACCACAAACAAAAATCGGATTTATTGAACTAATGATATAGATATTGCAAACGATCATAGAAACCTTTGCGTCACATTTATTTTTTTAGAAAACACATAACATTTAATATTTATTTAATTTCATCTAATCACGTGTTGAAAGTTACATTTTTTTGTTTAATTTGCAGTTATAGTTAATTTAACTTTTAATTTAAATTTTTAATACGATTCAACAGTTTAATAAAAGCTATATTTTTCCGTTTGCTCTAAAATGTTATTGTTTTGTCCAAATTATATTGTTGAAAAATATGGTTAAAATATTTCTTTAAAAGGTCGTTAAAACTAGAAGCTTAAGTTTTATGTTACAATACTGGTATCATTTGAAAGATAATTTTTTAATCTTTAACTTAATGCAAAAGTCATTTTAGTGCAATAATAATTCCTTAAGTTATAGCGGAAAAACGTCTAAATTTTGCTTAATTTTTAATTAATTCCCAATCTAATCAAAAATTTGAAGAAAGGGCTCCAAGATGCACATTCCCGACCTCTAAAGTACATGTGTACCAAATTTGGTAGCTGTAGGTCCTGGTTTGGCCTGTAGAACGCCAACACACACACATTGCGCTTTATAAGTATAGATAACGACGGGACAAATTTACGTACATCAATAAACTAATTATCTGAGTTAATTAATATAGTTAATCAAATGTTGATTTTGTTTTGGTAATACATGTAATGAAATTTTTCGCTATATCCGTTCCTTGTCAAGAAATTAGCTCACCAAACATTTAGTTTAGTTATATTAACGTCCTTTGTAAATCAAAACTAGTACTATTTTTTCAACGGACCTCGTTATTTTGAACCGCAATGAGATGACGAGGACGACACTTGAGCTGCCAGTTCCCTTTCTAAACTTCCACATCACGCCAGCGCGTGGACATGTGGCCCAGATGGATTTAACTTACAAAAGCCCCGATTATATGACGGTTCTTCTGTGGTATCGGGACTCGAATATGAAAACTCTCCGGGTGTGAGTCCGAGATCTTACCATCAGGCCACCACAGCTCAGCTCACAAAAACAAAATTTTTGAAATTGTATTGAAATTTCCTTTGCAGAGATATTTGATGCTATGCAATTCCTATGACAGAATTAAGGTATCCGACTTTGTTGAAAACACTGGTTATTGACCTCACTAGCGATTTTTTTTTTTGGGGGGGGGGGGTTGTTTAGTATTTCTTGTAGTTCAGACTTTCTTCTATCCAAAACAATTTATTTTTTCTAGGAAAAGGCTTGATCTATCCTTCAGGCTCACATATTTTTCAGTTAAAATTTTTCTTTCACTCCATTTTCCCCAAAACTTTAATTTTCAAATAAAATTCTCTACCGTTAACACGATATTTCAAAAACTTAATTGAGTTATTTGTATACAATTTTCAGAGCGTGTTTTAAATGATATGGGCGGTGAAATGAACCATAAGTTTTAGTGTTGTTGAAATACCTTTTCATTTTGGGTGTTTTTAGAAAAATTAAGATATGAATTTATGGAAAAAATGTATACATAAGCATATTTTTATCCATAACTTCTTGGCATCTCTAAATGTTTCTTATACCTTGGTTCATTTCATTCGTCATTATATTCTATAATTTGCGTACGATGAAAAATAGGATTACTTACTGCCTTACAATTTTGTGTAGAGTATTAACTGTTTTGGTTAAATTTACTGCAAATTTTTCTATTTCTCAAAATATATTTTCAAATATTTTTTTTGTATTTATTGTGAACCCTAAAACCCAAAAATAGTTTCTAAACAATCCCATTTTTCAAAAAATTTCTTTCGTACGTAATCGGATACTTGAAGCAAGTTAAATCATTTGGTACAAAATCGACTCCACAAACACAACTTTATTAACGGAAAAAAGTAAACATTAATTTAAAAAGCAATTACCGGTTGCTAACGCGTAAAAACATACACGTAAAAATATTTAGATGCATAAAAAAAAATGCGGAAGAACAGTGAGTCAGCGACGATAATCTTTTTAAAAATCATCTATACTTATCGTTTGCAATATCTAAATAATTAATTCAACAAATCTTTTTTATTTACGGTAAACCTGATTGAATTTATACAGGATATGCATTGAAATCCCGATTTAATGGCATATTTCTATAATCGTTTGCAATATCTGTATCATTAATTCAATAATTTTTTCCCTTTTTTTAAAAAAACATATTTAATATTTTGGAAGCATAACCGATAGTTAAAACTGACTGATTTATAAAATTAAAGAATATTATTAGGAAAGCGTGTTCTTTTAGAACTTTTCGTCCATCATCTTAAAGAAAATATTAATTTCAGTCCAATCAATGCCTGGAATTACTTCAAGGCTAATGAATACGAGATTTAATTGAAAATTTTAGAACGCATTAATGAAGAACCAGCAGGTCGCCAAAGGAAGCTAGTAACAAATAAATCTTTCATTTCCGCTGATACACGTGATACAAAATTAATACTTCATTGAATGAATGCCATCAGGATTCAGGCACCACATCTTCTTTTCCGAAAGTATTTTCGCAATTATATTTCTAAAACATCCTTACGAAAGGAACATAATCTTTATAATACCAAATAATAAATTGAATTTATAAATAAAAAATAGACATTTTGCACAAATTTTCTAGAAATTCTTCCGATAGTCAATCCCAACATTGCGATAACTTTTACGACAAAACAAATAGAAATCCAAAATTTGCTTGTTTTTTATTGTTTGCTTTTATAAAAACGGATATCAAAAGACATCAAAATCTCACTTTTCTTGCTTTTAGATGGGAATTATCCATAATTCTTTAATAATATCATCTTTATAAATAAGCAAGACAATTGACTCATACAACTTCATAAATAGTTGGTGTCTATTTTAGAATAGAATAAAAGGTCTCTCAACTTGCATAAGATTCGACATGTTTCTCATTTACAGAAAAATTATCACCCAAATAAAACACTATCATAGAATTTTTGTTTAAATATTTAATCATCATTCACAGGCAAAGGCTGTGCTAGTTTCATTTTACTGTAACTCTCGATATGAGGTTGCAGATCAGACAGGGGATAATCGGAAGGGGACTTATATAGAGAACATGAGCTTCTTGTGAAATAAAAATTGGTGAAATCCAATTGGTGGTTGAGGCTGGTGATCAGTTTTTCCCTAATTATTTTAACTATATATTGTTGATTTAATATCGGTGTTTGTTTGTTTTTTTCGTCACACATATATATTAGAAATTCCATAAATACCACAGCTTTCAAATTATTTGGTAAACTTATTTTCAGTTCCATATTCCCATTAATGTTTATTCTTTCCGACATTTCATTTGTCTACTTATATACAATCAATTTTTTTTTTTAAGAAAAAGCAAAGGAAGAAAATTTTCTGAATCAGACCGAAGGAAAAACTATGGACAAAAAGTTTTCTGATTGCTTAGCATTATGATATATGTTGAAGTAGTTTATATAGCAATATTATATGCAAAATATATAGCAATATTATTCTTGTTCATTTAAGTGATCTGATATTACTATGAACAAAAAGTTTTTTCGAATGCTTAGCACTATGATATATGTTGAAGATTTTGAACTTCCCCGCTGATCTTTAGGCATGACACAATCATCTCCAAGACCTATGCACAAAACCACCACTGCTAACCTTAAAATATTTTTTCATATTTCAAGTATATTTTACAATAAATTTTATTGTTTTTATATCAGTATGCCTATATAATTATGCCTATGAATAAATTTGAAGCAACGCCACTAGCTTTTTAAATATTCTGATACCGACTTAATAATTCTGAATCATAATAAGAATGATGTGCGCATTTGAATGGGAAGCCTTTTTAACAAATTTTTGTGTCATTTAAGTGGGAACTCATTTGACCCTGATAGATTAAAAATGCACCAGACTAGATTATTTGGCTGAGCCAGGTCACCACATAGTTGCCACGTGATTTAAGTCAAATTTTTTAATTAAAATAGGTGAATAAAGCTGAAAGCATTATTATGCTTACATGTTTTGGCGATTTAAGTTCTTAAAAATAAAATTTACATAGGAGCATTTTACCACCAATTACAACATTTTATAAAGAAAAGAAATTCAGTTATCTTACATCTCCGAATATTGGTTCCATTAGCTGGCTATTCACTCTATTTTGTATTTTAACTTACAATGCATTCAATTCAGTATACAGACTGTACACTAGTTGCTTGTATTTGGTTTAACATCATAAAAATATGGTGGAGGGGGGTTAACAAAAAAATCTAATTTAATGTGTAAAATTTTCTTTAAATGAACAATTCTATTTGCTAAAACTGACGAAAAGATAGCATGTTGTTTAAAAATACAATCAAAATGCAATTTGGTACTTTTCTGAAGCTTTTAAAATTGTTATTTATAAATAATTCTATAATAATAAAACCTATCAGTCCAGTAGGTTAAGACATTGAATGTCTAAAAAATTTCAAAGATAGAGTTTTGGCTATACCCTTAATCTATCATAATTTAAACTGATAAATTGATGCATGTTTTTATCAAAGCATTACTAATAAGGGTGGCTTTTTAAAATTTTTCAACACATAACAAATAACTAAATATCATTTAGAACTAATATCTGACTGTTAACTGAGGTGATGAATGATTTCTTGGATTATTTTCATTCCCACACTTTCATGCGTTTTTTGGCTAGATATGTTAAAACAGGTGTGATTAATCACATTACAATAAAAGTATATGGAATAAATTTAATATGAATTTTTTATTATTTTCAGCAAGGTTAAATATATGAAATCCCCACTTATAAATAGTAATGCATCCATTCAATAACTTACAAGAGGAAATCTGATATGTAAAAGAGAGATTTGTAAGCCAAATAAATGTTCCATTTCAAATTATTGCTTTTCAGACTTTTAATTTCGTCCAGATAATCCTATAATTAATCTTGGATTTCCTCCTCAATGAAATAAATAACACTTCTGGTCAAGCATGATCTAATAAGTATGTTTTTAGATTGTTTTGTCTTAGCAACAATTACCTTCAGTGAGGAATGAATTTTATACAAGAAATTATACAGAAAAAAAGCTCATTCATACACTGATTATCTTAAAACAGCTATCTTGATTTGATTGATTTGATATCAGCTATTTTTCTTTCATGTAATGACTCATACTGCCAAATTTACAGATAGCATGCCAATGTACAAAACCAAAACCTACAATTTGCTGCATAAAAAGTATACAAGTTTAATAATAATAATAATAATGGTTGCTCTCACATTAAGATCAAATCTCCTTGGAAGCTTTAATACTTTATTAATATATTTTTGTTTTCTTTCAAAAATAATATCAGAAAGAAAAAAGAATTTATATAGAATATATAGAAGGCAAAAGTATAAAACTTTCAATAAATGAACTGTGTTGAAACAAATGAATTTTGTATTGAAACATAATTATGATCTTAATAATTTAATACAAATGCTTGTATTTATCTCTTTTTCTTTCACAAAATTTTGGTTATGAAAAACCCGGCAAAGTCATTGGTTGAGGATTTTGCAAGTAGGACATAACAACTGCAGAAATGGAGAGCCTGTAAAACAAAACAAAAATAGTTTGTAAAAACATTTACTATGATTTTACAAATTTATTCTAATCTAACAAAATTAAATTCATAAATTCCAAATATATATATTTATAGGCTTAATAAAATACTAACAACCATTCAGAATCACACCAAAAGAATTTATTACAGATATTTTTTTTTTCAAAGAAAATAATAAAGTAAAACTAAATAACAAAAACTGTTAGGGATAAATATTATTAACTGAATGACACATAATTTAAAACAAATGCACCTTCCAAAAAATATTTTTGTACATTTTTTCAAAAAGCCATTTGGTATACCTTGATTTTGAAAATATATATATGTATTCTTAGGACATTAAAATATAAATATACATATATTTGATTCAATTTAAAAAAGATTTCATTTAATATACCTTTTGTCTATGCAGTTGGGAAGGACAAATATATAAAAATAACAATAATTCACAATACAGATGAAATTTTATAACTTTCAATATTATATTTATATTTAAATACATACAAATATATTATATGCGACCATTTATTTAAAACATTATGCAATCAAAAATGAGAGAGAGGCAATGCTTTTGAAGATACGTTTAATAAAAAAGGTTATTTAAAAAAATGAAAATCAGCTATACTATCTTAATATGTTAAAAGTAAAAAATTAAGAGGAAAAAAAAAAAGATGAAAATGTACAACTTTACAAAGAATAAAAAGCATTAACTAATAACAGAGAATAATAGTTTATTAAATCCTTTATCATATAATCAAAAGATTCATATTTTACATAAATTTTGATGAATGACACAATTTTCTATAATATTTTAATATATGTTATGGTGAAATTCCATAAGATAGAAAAAAAAATAATCATTACCTACAGGTAAATTTTGAGTTGAATTTTTTATTAGCTAGGCAGCAAACAAAACAATATATTTAATACAGTATTATTATTCATTTTTTCTTAATTAGCAATTATGAGTTTTAAAATAGAACACAGAAATAACTTTAATTAGGAACTGAATAATTAACTACTAAGAAAACTTTAATAGTTCAGAATGTGATATTATTTAAGATTTTGCCAATAGTTTCATTATTAATTATTATTCTAAAAAGCGCATCTTAATTCATATTCGCCGGAGAGAAAAAAAGTAGTTAATAACATTAAACTATGATATCTAATCTGTCTATTAATATGACACAAACTGTTTTGGTTTTTTATCAATTTCTTACACTGAGTTCATGTTAAATCATATAAATTTAGTTACTATTCCTATTACAGAATTCCACATGAAGCTAGCTGCAATTAAACATTACATGTTCCAAGTACTGTAAATCTGTACATATTTTTAGCCTTTTCTTTTATTTGTATGCTTGGCATGTAATGAAATTATTGCACAGATGATCATTACTAAAAATAAAAAATGAGTAAATCAAATAATATGATTCTTGAAATGTATTAAAAATCTTATACATAGTAATTTCCAAAATTAGGATAGAAAAACATTAAAAATGCTAAAAAGAATACATAATAATTGTACTTTATAAAATATTCTAAAATAATCCTTTAAACTGTTTATAATCTATTTACCTGATTATTTTACTTGATCTGAATATAATCTTGATATTTTTACAGTTTCATAGCAGTCAAATAGGGCCCTTCCATTTAATTTTTAAAATAATACCAATATAAAAAATACTGAAGCAAAACCTTTAAATAAGTTAAATATCTTTTGGTGCAAAATTTACTTCTTAAAGATTTACATTATATTTGTTATTGCAAACTTCTTGTAGAATAAACGATTTTATTCATGTCGAGAATAATAAATAAGAAATAATAAACAACTATAGTCTAATTAAAACCAAATTATAACAACCTGTTGTGTTGTTTTTTTTTTTTTTTTTGCATCCAAAATAAAATACATTTTTATTACATAATTAAACATTATATATTGTATATTGATATTCAAAAAATATAATGGAACTTCAAATAATACAATAAAAACAATAACACTACCGATAGATCTTAATGACTTATTCAAGCTCAAAAATATCACGAATAAGCTTGAGAAAGATTTACACCCTCCTACTTGCCCAGCTTAACAAGAATGGCATTCTTAGCGAGTACATAATTCAAGAATGACAATGTGATTCCTTTGGGATTACTACATGATCCTCACTTACTTCACTAACTTGCTACATATTTTTTTATAATATATTCCTGCTAATAATGAAAAATTATAAATAGATTTATTCCTAATAGGAATTTTAAATTATTTCAAATTGCATAATCTGCTCACATTAAGTTTACAGCAAACATTAAAAAACCAAATTAGCAATTTCCAAAATAAAAATGTTATGGTGTAAGAAATACTTATGTAGGAAGTAAAAATATATAATTCAAATGTTTTTAAAAATTAAAATTGAGTGGACTTATTTTTGCACTGCTTTGATTGGCTAATTGGAAGGAAAAAAATCCACAAGCTAAATTGATCAACATATTAATAATACAAAAATAATTGCTATGACAGCAAGTTATTATAAAATTAATAATGCCAATCAACTTTGATGAATCTATCTTTATTTAATCATTAAAAGATACCTTATTGTTTTTATCATATTTTTTTAAAATCGGTTTGAGCAATAAGGATAAACCATTCTTAGTAGTTAGCTATATTTCAAAGTAGCAAAATTAATTCATTATAAAATCAGAAATAAGTTTGGAAATTTTATTTAATAAACTAAAATGTATACACCGCTGTACTGTTTATTACAACTGGATCTTTCCACAATCGATTCTTTTAACATTCTTTAAGGGTGAATTTTGATTTTTAATCAAAACTGCTTAGTCTACATAATTTTGTGAGTGTGCGTGCATGCATGTGTAGCATTAAAAATTTTCTTTAAGCAGAGGGCAATTTCAAAGTCAGAGAGAAGATGCTGCATTTTTAAAGCTCTTTTTTTTCTCTCTCCGGAGGCAGGCATGATAATTTCAAAAGTAATATCTTAGCCCTTACCTTCACATTATATAGACATTAAGACAGAAATCCCAATCATCACTTTGTACAAGAAACATACCAAGAATTATATTAGTGAAAATATTATATAAACCTGAATAATCACCAGTAACAACAAAATAATATTTAAATGATATTATGCACAAAATTATTTTGATTATTTTTACAGATGAACATTTAATGAAGACAGTCTATGGTATTTGCCTATATTATTCTTAAATGCTGGGAAATCTGATTCAATAAGATTATTAAATTAGAAGTAAAGTATTGAATTATTAAACTAAATATAAATATGGCTTTGATTTCACCTAAATGAAATATTCATGTAATTAAGATTTTCAAATAAAAAATCATTAGAAATCTAAAATAGAAATTTGATTTAAAAAAACTAAAAATTCAATATTTTAAAATAATACTATAAAAATACAATTTACAATAATTTCAAAATTCAAAAATGAAAATCAAAAGAAAAGAAAAACACACAATATAAATCTCAATTTGCACATATTGTGTTCAGTTGATTGAAACTTTTTTTAACACTAATCACTTTTTTTAATGATTCATTAAAGGCAATTTTGAGCAGTGGACTGAAAAGTCAAGGCAGGTGGTAATTATATTGTGATGATACTATAGCATAAAAATTGCATTTTCAAAATTGAATGAATCAATTTTTGCACAGGAGGAATTTTCTATATGTTGTCAAGGAGCCTCAATTTCTTGAAACATGCAATGAAGATATGGAGCATAAACATAAGGGTATCTATTGTACAACAAAACTGGAATATCCAAAGAGATCTTGGGTTAGGAAAGGATTTGTGATAAGCAACAGAATTCGACAGGACCCTGGACAAAAGAGCTGAAGGAGCTTAAACCATGGAAACAACACAGCTGGACAAGGAGCTATTGTGTAATTCATTTTTGCTTACCTCTACCGTGGATTTAAATTCTTTTCATTTGACAATGTTGCACAGAAAACTATCTTGTTGAATAAATATGCAACATTCACAATTTTCTGGAACCAGATGGCAATTTTGAAGTCAGAGAAAAGATGTTGCATTTTTAAAGTTTGTTTAATTCTTTGTCTGGAGGAAGGCATGATTATTTACAAGGAGCAGACATAGACATGTCTGGAAGAGGCAGAAATTAATTATCCCTAGTCTTATACAACATGAGGTATTGATAAGGAAAATATTTGTTTACAGTGCTGATATACTATTAAGATTCAAATCAAGATTTCTGACACATGTTATTCTCAAGCAAAGAAACACAAGGATCTTTTTTAAGTATTTTAGTCAGTAATTTTTATCCTTTTACTCATGAGATCTGCTGACTAAAGCAATTTTACAAAACTTCTCTCATTAATTAATTAAATGAAGTGGAGGAACTGGATCAGAAAATAAGAGAATATTTTAGAATGTAGTTACTAAGGGCTAAATTAAGATAAAGCTTTGGAAATTAATTTGGCTTAAGTTAAGAGTTTAAAATGTCATTACACACACACACATATAATGCTTAGAAAAATATATTTTAAAAGAAAGAACTTAAATGCTTCTGCATAATGCATCAAATTTCAAATAATGCTACAAATTTGCATTCAGATGCAGTAAACGTAGTGTCGGAAAAATTACCCAAATAATATATATATTTTTAAATTATAGTAACTAAAGCAAATATTAAGTATTGAAATTAATACGAGAATTTATTTTTAATATAACAATTTCCATCATAAATTTGCTCCATAAATGAAATAACAGTTAAAATGAAATAAAATTAATGCATCTAAAATTTTTTTAAACCCTAATGCAAATATTATAATTATAAAATGATTTTTTAAGTAATACAAAATACTAAGGTATCCAAATTTACTGTGATGGGCATAAAATTGCAATTTATATTGAAAATGGAAATTTTTCATAATTTCATATAAGTTGAAAGGATACTGGAATAAGATAAAATATCTATCACAAATGAACTAGCATAAAATATTGATCACAACAGGGGATAAGATACAATATCAATCACAACAAATATTAAAATTAGTTTGAATACATTGTACGTAAAAGAAATACATAAAACAAATGCACTTACATAAAACTACTCAAAATTTGTTTCGTATCATCATTTACACGAGAATTAGCAAAACTGATGCTTGAACAATAAAGAGCAACCCAAGCACACCATTTAAGCTAAAAAATAGAAATAAAAAATCTTTTTAATAATCAAAAATATTCCAAATCCACATAAAAAATGTAAACAATATTAGTTTTTTATAACAAAAAATATGTTCTATAGATATTTCTCAGAAAGGCTTAATTACAAAATAATCCAACATTGTGATTTAAGAACAAAATTTAATCTCAGATTTTTAGAACATAAATAATATTTCACTTCCGTGTATAATTTAATTAAAGCATTGAATTAAAATTTTTGTCAGGATTATTTTGGAAAACCACGTTTCCTCCACTGCATTCTATAAAAGAAGGGGACTAATTTAGAAAAAAATGTAAGAAATCATTTCAATTTTAAACAATAAGGGAATATTGTGATGAAATATCCATATAATTTATTTCTAAAAGATAATATGGATATATCTTGCAAATGTTTCCATATAACATATCAAACTAATGTCTGCAATCTGCCAAAAACAATGTATCATTTTATTTCATTCAAAGTATGCAAAATTTTCTACACATACATCTTTTTGTCAGAGCTATGGAACTCCTAAATAGTATGTTACAAGTACTGAATGCTCTTCCACATTCAGTGCTTGTAACAATTTAATTTCTTGTAAAACATCAACATATATGTGCGAACCAACCTATAATAGTACACAAAGCTATATATTTCCATAATGAACCATTGCAATCAGAAAGAAAGAATAAATAAATAAATAAAATAAAGTATTGCCATAGAATTCTTTTTTGAAAAAATCAATGTATTTTATTACTTTTATGAGAACAAAGTGCTAAGTAAATCACTTTAAATTTGTTTGATTTCGACACTTTAAATATGCAGAACAAAAAAGAATATATATCCATTAAAATTGAGACAAAAAACACTTTTTATTCTTGTTCATTTCTTTGAATAGTCATATCACTTATAAGTAGTATAAAAATCAAATACACTTAAAAGGAAGTGGGAAAATAAATTTGGTTTAGACAATAGAGAAAAATTAAACATAATTTCAGAGATAAATAAAATTCAAACTTTTATTAAAATACAGACAGTCATGAACATAATCAAACAGTATCTTTAAAAATTTGAACTCAATTCATTGGCATAATACTAAATAATATTCAAGCTTTTTAATTCATTAAGTTTACAAAATAGGAAATTAATTCAAAATCTTTAGAATATAATTAACTAACTAAACTTCATATGTTTAACAGATTTGTTTTAAGCTATCATCTATTCATTACCTCATAAAGTACTTAAAAACTGTATAAAAATTGAAAATTTAAATAAATCACCAAAAATATTTCAGTTGATGTAAATACAATCTTGTTTCAACAAATCAGCATATTAAAATAAAAATAACAAAATGCAGTAAAAAAAGAAAAACAAAAGAAAACTTGCTTTCATCATAAGACCAAACATACTGCAAAACATACTAAGAACATTCATATAATCGGGAATTGGATCATCAGTGGGTCCTCCACTAGCACTCGCAGTAGGCAGCTTGTACCTAAAATAATATACAATACCATAAGATAAAAAATATTTTTTACGATTGCAATAAAACTGATATTTATTTTCCAAACACAATTTTAGCAAAATTATTGATAGCAAAAAATTTAACTCTTTTGAACCTGATTTAATTTAAATGTAAACATATTGTACTTATTACAAATATAGTAGGGATAATCCCTCAGGCCATTTAACTGTGAAGTCTTAAACAGCATGTGGGAGAGACCTATAGCAATATCAGCACCAACACACAGAAAGGATTAATTTCATGTCGATAAAACTTCAGTTTATATCAATATATTAAAGATAATTATATAGAAGTATGTCATGTTAGCAGAATTTAATAATCTATAATTGAAATAAAGATGAATGTGGGTGTGCATGTTAGTGTTCGCACTCTACTGATCATACCGTTTGATCTATAGCTAACGAATTCGGTGCATCTATATTGTAGAAGTAAGAAAAGTACTGCTCAAACAATTATTTAAAAAAAATTAATAAATTAAAAATTACATGAAATTTTAGCATTTTGTCAAAGCTTCCAAAAATATTATTGCACAAAAATGATTTCTTATAGTTCAAAAAATTATCTTTTAACATTTTAGCCTATAAATTAAGTTTCAATTTTTAATTAATATTTGAACCCTATTTTTCAATAATTTATTTCACACAAAATAAATATAAAATTTATCCTGCAAGAACACGTTAAGCATGAATGAAAAAAAATAGCTTTTATTAAAGAATAGTCAACAAATCCCAATCAAAGAATAAATTATTACTGTAAACCTCGAAAAATGGGATTTTCACATCTATAAGAATAATAATTTCTAAAAAACAAATTCAAGGCAAAGTTTTCTTGATCTTTTACAATGCCTACATTACAAAAACATCAGCATGGATAAACTAAATGTCCCTGAACTTAATGGAACTATTTTTTTTATTTGGGCATTGAAAATAGAGGCAGTGCTGAGTTTAAAAAGATTGGACTCTGTGATATCCATGGTGAAATGAGAAAATCCAAATGTAAAAGATGCGGCAGAATGGAATGAAAAAATTCTGATGTTGTTACTTATATTAAATTATCACTGTCAGATGAACAGGACCTACAGTTTGCTGCAGAAGAAAATTTAAAAATTCCATAGGATAAAAAAAAGTTAGCATTCACAGATATTCAAGAAGATTGAAAAATAGTTGCTGGCAATGAATTGAAAAATCTTCAAATGAAAAGTAATGAATAAGCAAATGATTATGTTGCCAGAGCAAGAGGAATTGCCACGAAGTACTATTCATTAGATCTAGATGCCACCCCTAGGGAGCTCGCATATTATATAGTGCACAGGCTTAAAGGAAAATTCACTAAAATATGAGAAATTCTCAAAACCAAAAGTGACAAGTCAATGGATGAAGTATTAGAAATTTTATGTGAAGAAAATATGTGTTACTCGCCCACAAGTACTCAATGCAGAAGTGTTTTATCCTAGAAAAAACTGAAGTTCAGGTGTAAAGCCCTGTTACATCTGCAGACATTCAAATCATATCACCAAAGACACATTTACAAAAATTAAAGTACTAATCAAAGTGATTCATGTAATGAAAATTATCAATAGTAAAATAGGTAACACCGTGCCATCAGTCAACAAAAAACAAGGAAGCGTTAGTCCAAGTATTTACTACTTCTCATCAATAAAAAAGCCTAAGTAATAAAGTATGGTCGTTGGACAGTGCAGCTTCTTGTCATATGGCCAAAGATAGTATATGGTTTGAAGAAATAATCCCTGAAACAAAGGATATTTATTTAGCAAGTAAAGACTAAAATTTTGTATGATGAAGTCAGAACAGTTAAAACAAAAACTGTGAGTAATAATCCTGTAAATTTAATTACTACTTATGTTAACTATGTTCCTGAACTAAGATATAATTTATTTTCAGGAGCTTGTTTGATAAATAAGGGTTGCATAATTAAATCGGATAATAATTGTATATTGATTTTTGATAAAGATGATTATTTAGTTACCAAAGCATTTAAAAATAAAAATAGATTAGAATTTTATTAGGAACCATTATATAATTCAGAGTGTTGTTGTATACAGCCGACCATTCCGCCACCACTGAACATAGCAATTAATTCAGTGTTATTTTTCTAATAGTAATTATGAGATTTGCCATTACAGATTTTGTCATTTAAATCCTATGTATATACTTAAAATGAAAGATATTGATATTAATGATATAATTTTAGATGTGAAACTTGTAATGTAAATAAGATAACCAGAAAAAAAAAAATCCTAATCTTGACATAAATCAAAGTTCTGAAATTCTTGAGTTGGGTCATGCTGATCTCTGTGATTCTATTCAACCTGAATCATTTGGTGGCACAAAATATATCATGACACGAGTTTTAAAATTCTGTCGAGCACCTTCCCGAAGTGCCATAAGGCATTGCATGCTCTAATTATTACTCTTAACACAACAAACCAGTGCAGTTGGTTTGAAAAACTTCAAAATTGTTAATATAAGCAGCAATAGTGATCCGAAGTATTAAAAAAAATTTTAATAAGAATATCAGATGCTGATTAAGTAAATCTGGAATTAAAATAAAAATTACTATATTTTGCAGCAAAGATCATAACTTTAAAACAGAAAGTGATAACCATAACTGTTTCTCAGGAGTGTTTATTTTGTCCACCATCTTTACTGGCGACTTGGCATCCTCGGTGTAACAAAAGGCACACTATTCTTCACTTTTACCCCAAAACTAAGTACTGTTATTAACATCATTTAAATTCTTATGAAAGCAAAATGAAAAGTAAACTTTATGGTGAATCTAAGAAATCTTTGTTGAATAATTGTGAAGATATTACATAAATTATGAATATTAAATGCACATGCGACTATAATACGATAACTGTTTTCTGTAATCACATTTAAAAAATGTTTCAGTAAAAAAAAATGTTTTTTATAGTAATCACAGTTTAATCATTTCCACTGTATCTTAAATTTGAAATTTTATGGGAACTGACAGAAAAGCTAAAGATACATATAGAGCATTACTGCTTTACACCTTTATAATATTACGAGTGAATTATACAACAATCAAAATTTGAAGAATAAAAATATTTCAATGAAGAAGCTATTAAAAAACAACTTATTAAAAATATTTAAAAGCTTTGATAAGTGTTATGATTAGTAAATCAGCTGGTTGCCAATTCTAGATTATATTCTAACAACTTTCAAGATAAATATAAATTTTCAAATTAATAATTTAAAAAAGAACAACAGATTAGCAAAAATATATAATTAAGAACACGGATATATTCAGCATTAATTAAATGATGTTAATTTAATACCTATGAATTTTTTCAGGTCTTCTCGGATCATTGTTGTTGACCACAGTCGTAGACATTATTTTTTTCAAGAAAGGACAGCAAAAAAAATATTAATTTAATTAACACACGATATTCGAAATTCTTGTACTAACATTAACACTAAACGCAAACGCAAAACTGGATCTGTGCGTTTATTGCTTAGTTGATTGTGAAACCGAAAAGAACATCCCTGAATTGAGTTGAGCAATTAAAAATTGAAGAAGAAAAGATTTGGTGCTAAGAGAAATCTAGTATTCTATAAAATTATATTTCTATGATACATAGATATAATATGTAGCTCTTTCTATCTTTTATTTACTGCAATAATTTTCAAAAGTTGCTTGCTTTTTTTTCCCCCTTCTTAGTTTAGTTTTCTGTTTTATAGTTTTCAACTTCGAAAATACTATAACTTTCACTTATACCTTTTGAAAGTTATTATTTTATTGGTTAGGAAGGACGATAATTGCTTTTGAAAAGGGAATTAGATTTTTTAGCAAAAATTCCAAAGTTGTTCTATTAATTCTAACTACTGTTTCAAGTACTAGTAAAGATAAAGGGTATGCTTGTTTAATGATTTTAGCACATTTTAACCAATCATTGGTTAAAATGTGCTATCCATTTCTAGTAATTTAAAATTATTTTAATTCCCCCTCTCCTTAATTTCCTAAATTTGTTGTCTTAATGAAATTTTTTGGTTGTTAATTTATAAAATCATTTTATTAGATACTGTACATTTTCATGACAATTAATAATGAATTATTCATGTGTTCTAAATTTGTCAGTAATACATGCTTGAGAATTCTGCCAAATTTGTGTATTTCAGTATCTGATCTAATAAAATTTATTATTTCATTTGTGTGTTATTTAATATAAAAAAGCTATTTTCTATTTTTCTGTATTAAACAGTAGCTATTTTTAAAAAATTTGAATTTTCTCGGAATGTTTTGAAGTTTTATATTTCTGATGAAATTTAGTCTGTACTAAGCATACAAACCTTATGGTGAATTTCTTTCACAATCTTGCAAGTTCACTTGTTTGGCTACTTTTATTGAGTTACACTGTTTTCCTACACTTTGGGTCTAGTGAGATGATTAGGCCTTTATAAATGAAAAATATTTGATTGGATTTACTAATCATTATGCCTGTGAAGCATTGATACTTTTTATCTGATTACAGAAAATGCTTTCTTACAGATTTGATTTGATAGATGTATTTAAATATTTTGCATGTGTACTTCTGTGTTAAAATTTGATGATGAGTTATATCATCAAATTCATATGAAGTTATGAAGAATTTTTTGTGGTGACAAAATGGAAGTCTAGCTTTTAAACTATGTAACATATGCTGTTAATAAAACTGCTGTGGCAATCATTTTAAATCAAAATACTGCATTTAAAAAGCATTTTTGTTTATTAGAATCTTGTATTAGGTTTCTTGACAGTTTAGGAAAACTATCCAAACCTGCTGAACATGGTCAGTAGATTAGCAATAAGTCAGTAAATTTTTGATGGTTAATCATCGAGATGTGGTTCATACACAAATACTAATTATTGTACTTCCAAGTTAAAAATATTGAGGTATTTCTGTTTGCAGTATGAAAACTAAATTGTATCCTTTTCGAATTTTTAAAAGTATATAAAATACATTTTTCAATGCTTTTGGGCATTTTATTTGAATGCATTACATTATTTTATTAAACAATTATTTTAAAATTCCAACTTGTGTTTTTAAAGTGAATGAGCCTTATGTCAAAAAGAAAGTGTATATCAGTAAATTATGAAAGTTTTTTATTCATGCACATGCTTCATTTACTTGTTGTTGAATTTTATTTTTAAAATTGTCTTCAGAAGGATCATAAAATATTAACCACAATCCTATTTTTGAAAAAATTCCAAATAAAACATTTTATGTTTGTTAGATTTGAAAAACATATGAAGGCATCTTTCTTACTAATTTTTTTTATTATTATCAAGGTGGTTTCTTTCAATGTGTATTCCTCAGTTATGTAATGTATATTTCTCTATTCAAAATGTGCAGCACATGATGTAAGATGTATCACTGGTATTTTGTTTTATAAGACCCCCTCGAGATATCAATTGTGTACATAGTGAAATGAACCGTAAAAGAATGAGAAAATTATGCTTTATGGATTTGGCTAAATAATAGGTATCATGAATAGCCCTTCATCAATCGAACAATGGAAGTGAAATATTCTTTGACATCTTAGTTTTGTTTTTGATTAGAATAATTTAGAATTCCCTATTATAATTTGTATGGTTTGAAAAAGAATGATATAATCTTCTATATTCTTTCTTATTCTAGTATTCTGTTTGTGTACTGTGAAAGAAAATGCAGTGTTCACTTAGACTTAAAAAGGAACTTGAAAGGTTCCGAACACAACCTGTAAGTGGAATTTCCTGTTGGCCAACAGATAATATCTACCAGTTAAAAGCAAGTAAGCTAATATATATAGATATAGATATATATATATATAATATAATTCTTTTCCCATTTAAAAAGATATATTAATGAAATTTTTGAAAATTTAGCTATTTCTAAATAATTATCTTAAAATTATATTAAAATTTTGTTATTTTGCTTTGTACCTTTTACACTTTATTTCTTCACTGATAAGTTTTATTCAAATTTCCATACTCTTATTTTTGAACTAACAAAATTTTGCATTAATGTGTTTGTCTGTATAATTTTTTTAATATTAATAACGCAATGTTTTTCTTTTTCAAGCATATGTTCATTTTCCCATTAAGTTTTCTAAGTAAAAAATAATGTGTATTAGTAATCTTTATTTTCTGTGTTACTAGGGGGGATGCTGATTGATAAAACTGATTTTTAAAAATTTTGAATAATATTTTCAGTGTTTATTTCTTAGTATTGTAGATAATTTTGTGTCTTACACACTCTTGAATAGAATTTTCAATTTAGCTGCAGCTGTATTGTATAAAAGCCTTCAGTATATGGATATATTAATTCCTCTGATTGTATTGAGTATATTATTGACCAGTCTCTATTGTATATCTCCCCTTCACCATTGAATTCCAGCAGTTTTGAAATCATCATGGTTTCAGTTAAATATTTATCCAGGCATCCTTTTGGATAGCAATTTATCCGAGTGTGACTTTCTCAGAAAATATTTTTTTAATTAAATGTTTATTCTAATGAAACAATGTATGTAATGATATTTCTTAATGTATTTTAAATCTCAATTTTCTAATTTTTATCTTAATTTAGCCCATAATAATTTTTTTCTAATATATTCTTTTATATTCTGATCCAAATCCATTTTTTATTTAATTATTTCTACATGCATTTTAGAAAATTGATTACTTGAATTTTCTCACACTCAGTGTAAAGGAATAAAAATCCACATTATTCTCACATACTTTCAAAGATTCCTTTTTCTGAGTCTACACATGTTAAAGAAATCTTTATCAGAATCTCATTACAAAATCTTTAAAAGGGAAAAAATTCTGTACTTCACTTTTATAAACAGGTCTGTTTATCATTGCCTTTCTCCTGTGCTTGTATATAATTTTAATATAAATATTATATAAACTTCACTAAGATCTTTTTCCCTCTACTTTTAGGTGTAATGGGGCCTGATGGAACTCCTTATGAAAATGGAGTTTTTTATATAGATATTCAAATTCCAGATAAGTAAGTATAAGGCTTATGACAAATAACAAATTTTAAATCAAATCTAGTTGTACAGAAGATTATGGTCCTTTGTTTAAAGGGATTTTTTAATACATCTATCGTAATTTGTAAAATAATAATTAAATAAAAATTGCGCTCTCAATCAGTTTTCTTCACAAGAAAATGCAGTTAGTTTTAAAAACTTGAGAAAAATTGGAAATTTAAGATTTTTTATTATTGAGTTTGTATACCAAATATTTCGTTCAACATTGGGTCTTACTTATGATCTTAATTTAATTCTGTTGAAGCTATCTTTCATTGCTAAGAGAGACGATAATTTAAGATTAATAACTTTGCAAATGAAAAAGTGTCATAAATGCCTAAGCTAACTCTTAACAGAGTTAAATTTTACTGAATGAATTTGATAGTCATAAACAAATATATAGTAAAAGTTCACACATTCATCAAAATAGAATTTTTCATAAAATAATTTTATCTACTAAATAAATTCAAAAAAACTTTTTTTTTTTTTAAGGTATCCATTTATACCACCTAGTGTACGTTTTGTGACACCAATTTACCATCCTAATGTTGATGATTCTGGAAGAATATGCCTTCCAACATTAAAATCAGCCCCACAAGTAAGTAGCTATTAAGTAATTATAATAAATAAATTCAATGAATAATATAACCTCTATATTTTGGTGTTTTTTAATTATACGATCTTTTATCTTTGGTTTTTAAAAACAAGTTTAATTTAAATCTGCAACAACAACAAAAATATTTTAATGAAACATAATATTTTTTTACATTTTGTATTCTCAGAATCTTAGCTAAATGTTATTAATTTCACAATTAGTACCTTGAAGTCTTTAAAGTTAAACAATTAGAAATTTAGTTTATAATTTGCATTCTCTTTCTTCATAGGGAGCTTGGAAGCCTAATATGAATCTAGCGAGTATATTAGTAGACTTACAAGTGCTCATGGCTGAGCCAAATTTTAATGATCCATTAAGGAGTGAAATAGTAAGTGATTTTGTTAATGATTTTTTAGAATTGAATGCTTCTTGTTGTATTTTTATTTGTAATTGTCTTGAGAACTCTTTATTATTATTAATTTATCTGTGAGAGAATAAGTAAATTTAAAGTTAACTTTTAATTTGTCTGTTTTATTGTAGTTATTTAACGATAGTTAATTAACTACAATTTAGTCTTTATCCTAAATTATGATATATATCTATCTATTCATTTAAGATTAAAATATATATATATATATATAACAATTGCTACATAATTTTAGCATTCATTTTACGTATAAAAATTGTTTTTCCAACCCGTTTAAAATTTTAATGTTTACTGGATTACTGTTATCTCTGATTTCAGAAACGCTAATTCACTTATTACTATTATCAAAACAATAGTTCTATTGAGTCCTTATTTTTCTCAGCAACTTGATTTTTATTTATTTGGTGATTTACATTAATTCTTTGATGTGAAAAATGCAAACATATCATTTAATTTCTATACATACTGTTAAATTTCTAATCATATATGTATATAAAGACTGCAACCATTATTTGGAAATTTTGCAGATTCTCTACTATTATTGAAT
The DNA here is from genome assembly GCA_026543055.1 of Argiope trifasciata. Lineage (NCBI taxonomy): Eukaryota > Metazoa > Arthropoda > Arachnida > Araneae > Araneidae > Argiope > Argiope trifasciata. The sequence goes on along the minus strand of JAPMOQ010054004.1, from coordinate 632,082 downwards.
ACAAGTCTATAAATTAATGAAGTCTAGAGATAAATTATTTGAAGAAATGACTTTTCAAGAATTGAAAACATATTACAGTTTTTCCACTTAATATAAGTCATTACAAACTGTACTTACTCACTTCATAGAAATAAATATCCTATATATATAAATAGTACTTTTGTTTCTATGAAGGGCGGTGCATAGTCCTATGATACTTGAATTATAAGATGCTGATTGTCATTTGCCATTATAATAAAGCCGATTTGGATTTTCTTTATTTTATAGTCACAAGAGTATCAAACTAGCCGTGAGAGTTTTATCAAGCATGCACGTGAATGCACTATGAAACATGCTTTACAAAGTAATAATGTAAGTTTCCACTTTTTAAAATTTCCAGTATTGAAATAAGTGTTCTATAATTAAAAATTTGTTGTCATTAATTTCATATCCTTTTCATTTGTAACTTTATTTCAGCATATAATTTTATTCAGCACTCTGTGAAAACAAGATTTTTTTTTTTTTGTATCATGATTTTTTTAATGGCTTTAGTTTGGTAATAATCAATAACTACTGATTTGTCTCTTCTTGGTGTCAATTTTTCTAATATGTTTTAATGTAAGATTATATGGGTATGGAAATTTAATAAAGCTCATTAATAATTTATGCAATTTTGACTGATATATTTTTTGCAACTTAATTACTAAACTTTTGTTATGCATTTTTTTATTATTTATGGAAATATTTTTAAAATAACTTCATAAAAAAATGAAATCTCGTTAAAAAGAACAAAAGATGTACTAGCAAAACATTACTTATGTACTAAACTATGTAACTAACAAAACATTTATTTATGGACTTATTTCCAGGGGAGGGGAGTGATTAGACCTTCCTTACATTAAATTGTATTATCACATTGGGTTTTTTTTTTTTTTTTTTCCTGCAACCATACGCAAGAATTTGTCACAGAAAAATGCAGTTAATGTATTTTTCCAATTATTATCATTAATAGATTTTTACATGAATGAAGATCCATCATTTTGTTGAATACTAGATAAAAGTAATTAATTGACTTTGTTGTTACCTCATAGAAATTTGCATGAATGATTCTTGAATAATTTAAATGAATCTATACCAAAATTATTAGAATTTTAAGAACAGTATTTTTTAAATGAAAACTAATTAATAAAACAGGGAAAATATATCAATATGAAGAAGTCATAAAAAATAACCAATGATAAACTTAACCATTGAAATACCCTACTCTGACTTTGAAAATGGATTTAATTCTAATTCTACTTTTTACCACTCAAGTTAAAATATTTCATTACAATAACAAAATTTATAAAGTATTTTCATATTATATATGAGCAGAATAGTGTAATGATGGAGTGCTATATGAAAAATATGCATTTATTAATGTATAAATTAAGTCGTATATATTTGAATGAAATGTATTAATATATCATTAAATTTTTTTTATGATTTATATTAAATAGAATTGTAAACTCATTAAATAGTGTTTCCTATCAATAGTTATCAACAAATAACTACATCTAACTGAAGATTAAAAAATACATACCATTTGCATCAATGTGAAAGTTCATTACTACTACAGACATTTGCTTTTAGATGCATAATTTGAATCTTTTTCATTTCTGTTTTGTGGTATTGCAGCTTATGAGTATTTTTAGTTTACCTACTTTTATTGTTTTGTTTTAACATTTCCTTTTGTAAATTCTTTCATGAGAAAGTATTTATAAAATATGATTCCTTTATAGTAACAAGTGACATGTCTTTTGATTCTTTGCTATTAGTGATTATTTGATTCACATTTAATGTAAATCTCAGGTTGCAAATACTTTTGGATCATATAGATATTCTGATTTTTTTTTAATCCTGATTTATTATTATTTTTTTTTTTTTTTGCATTATTTTAAATTTATTATTTTGAGCATCAAAAAAGTTGTGGGATTTATTGATTTAATTTTGTTAAGCATTGCTGTTAATAACTCTTTTGCTATAGCCAGCTTTATAATTTAAGAAAACATGTAAGTATTTTTTTTCTGTTTTTTTTTAAGTACTGGCATTAAAAGGGGTTAAAAAAAACTGGGTTAATTACAATTCAGTAATTCAAATACTGGTTGCAAATTATGTTTAACACTGCTAGAGTGTACAAAAAGAAATCAACCTAATTCTTTTACAATACAGAGGATTCTGGCATGGAGGGAAAAAAAAAAAAAAACTGAGCTTGAGATGCCTTATGGTGAAAGTTTGCATGCATTATTTGATGCAAAATCAGTATTAAAAGCTGATTCTAAGTAATTTTACATTCTTTATAGGTTAGAGATTGTTGATTAATAATAAAAACATAAAGTATTCAAAGTATTTTATGTACTTTTTTGTAAAGTACTCAATCTACTTCAAACTTTTAAAATAATAATCAAACATACTTCCTTTTCTTGTTTAAATATCTTTCTAAATAGCACATTGTCTTTTCTGTAAATATTAAAGCTATGATAGATATAAAATAATATTAGTTAACTACAATTAGCAAATTATATCTGTTATCTTCAAACAAATCTGTGATCAGTAACAAGTGTGGCAAGTAATATATTTGCCATTTAAATCAAATCATATAAAAATAGTTTATAATGTAGATAAGGTATTTTTTAATGCCACGAATTAAATAATTTTTAATACATCCTAAAAAAACTGTTATTTTAATATTAAAAATTTTTATAAGAGACATGGCAAAGAAAAAAAAGTGTCAAATATTGCTATTACCTCAATGCTTCTTATCTGAAAGAAACAATCATTTGAATAGTTGCTTATTTGGCTTGCCAATATCACTAAAGATACGTTCAACAGTCAAAAAGGGTTTTGCCTTATTTTAAAAGCTATAAAATTAATAGAAAGAAAAAAACAAATAGGCAGTTTTGCCTAGTCTCTTATTTTTAATTTATGTCTCAAAATATGTGATTTTTTTCCTATATATATGTGTGCGTGTGCATGTGTGTGTAAATTTATTTTAATTGTATATTTGTAGAAATATTTTAAAGATATGCATTAATGAGATTGCATTTCAATCATAAATTAAAATCTGAAATTGAAGTAATTTTCAATAAACTTTTTTAGGAAGTGTCTGGAACTACATTTTCTGATTCCTGTAAACAACTTTCTAGTTCTGGTAAACATGCTGCTGAAGATACTGATTCTCCAGATTCTAAAAGGAAGAAACTGTGAATGAATAATTCTAGTTCAAATGTATATCAAGAGCTTATATTGATAGTTTATACTTTTTAATTGATAAGAATATTTGAAATCTGTGTTATTTTTGGGAAGTTTTGTGTTTCATTTTTTAAAAGTGCATTCTTTTTTATATATATTTAATAAGTATTAAAGAGTAAATTTCAGGAGTTATTGATTTTTAATAAGCAATATTAATTTTAAAAATTTGAAGTGTGATTTTCCATATTAATTTCTCTTGAATAACTGTAAAGTACCTTTATTGATAACTTTCAACCTAATTACCCTCCTGGTGAAGTTACTTTATAAACTTGAAAGTATTTATTTTAAAAGTTTTGAATACGGAACCAAAAGTGAACATTCTGTATCATGTTTTTTAAACTTAAAATATTCATATTAATGTTTCTGTACATTGAAAATTATGCCTATGAATATAACATAAACATCCTGGTAAAATAAATTCTGTATTTTAACTTTAAAGTTTTTTATTGGTTTATTTGTATGTATATTAATTTATAATTGTTAAATGCGTATCAAAGATGTAGAATGAGGGGGTTGTATTTAACAGTGTCTGTGAAAATAATTTCAAAATAGTTTGATGCAACAAAATAGGCTCTGTGATAATCAAATATTGTTGTTAATTATAATAAATATATCTCCAAATACTCCAGCATATTTTGAAACAGAAAGGTTAAGAAAAACTGTAAGATTTCCCTTAGCTATTTTTCTGGATAAAGTACACATTCTAACCCACCTTTCTTAATTCCTTACTATAACTTTATGTTTGTGTCATGTATGAAATTGAAATTATTTTCTAAGCCCTGACTTAAATTCAGATGTGAATAAAAACCAGTGCCTTTTGCTGCTATCCCAGTTGTAAGACATCCTAACCTTTTCATTTCCCCCAATGACTTATATTTAAAAGAATGTTATCAAGAGATTTTTGCATCTTTAAACTATGTATATTATAGCTACTTCCATTTTTACTAAGAAGCAGTCAGATTTATTTATCTCATATAAATATGTGGCTGATTTCATACAATCTATATACATACATGTTTTCCAAGCTATGATTTTTTTACTGTCTTCTGTACATGGTATAAAATGGTCTCCTGAAAGTGTCTGTTTATTTGAACTACAAAACGCAAGAAATAGTAATGGATATCTGAGATATTTTTACCATTTTGTTAAGTATTTATTGGTTAAGGTTTTAATACATAAAAGACACACCAAAATAAAATTTAAAAAACGAGGAGTTTTATAATTCCAATTTTAATTATTTTGTGCATGTGCAAACAGCAAGAGCTGTGGTATTTATATGTGATATATATCTTTGTTAATGTCTGATTTTAAACAGTGATTCAAATCTTATACCCAAAAGAAGGAAATGCAACCTTGGCCGAAGCACTTGAAATACCAAAAGTCTTAGTTCTATAAAAAAAATTGTTTTGTAGCTATTTTTGATAATTTCTAAATATATTTTATATTTGTTTGATGATGCATAACATGTCCATTTCATAATGGGTGGAGGCTAGACTTAATTTTTTTTCTTGGATGCTATACCACGTGCAACGCCTACGGGTACTGCTAGTGTGATATATTATGAACATTTAAGGATATTTGGCAAGTATATGTATTTTCATTACCTTATCTTCTATGGTCATATCTAATAGTTTAGAATCTGTTTTAAAATCAACAAATTGTACTTTGAAACATATTAAAGAAATTTGAAACTCCTTTCCAATTCATTAATTGTTGAAAAAAAATGTAAATGTTGAAAAAATGCTTATTAATACTTTTCTGCAGATATAGTCTTTTTCAAATATCTTTGGAGCACTTCAGTAGGTTTTAATTGGGGGATAATGTTTTAAAAAAGTTTGATTCTGTAATACTTCTTAGCAGTGTCATTGTGGTGAAAAGGCTCAGTTACATTAGATGACTGACATTAAAGATTTCTATTATGGAAGAAAGAATCTTAGTGCTTAGCTAAAAAAAAATTTGAAAAACTGAATAGTGTATCTTTTTGGAGCCAGTTGTGTAGAATATCTTTGCTAAAGGAGTAGAATAGCATATTTCCTTGCAGATTTAGTTAATCCCATTAGAGTAGAAGCAGTTTCTTTTACAGATTTTCTCAAAGCCAAATTTATTTTAGATTCTGTCCAAAACTCTCCCAAAGATTTTTTTGGAGCAAGTTAAAAATCATTAAAAAAAAACAAACCATTGCAATCAATGCAGGACTACCATGTTTTTACATTCTTTTATCTGCAAATTAGACACAAAATGAATCTAGTATCTTAATGTGTAAAATCTAAGAAAATCAGAACTTTTTTTACCATTTAAATCCTGCTCAAATGAATTTAGAAGTTAGAACTATTTAATTAGTTGTTTGACTTTAAGTAGACACTTTTTCAATAAAGAAACTTTAATTATGCATTTTCTTATAATTACATTAATTATTATTTTAGTGGTACAAAAAAAAGATATTTCTGTCTGATTGTAATTTATTCTTGATATGCACAATTTTCAAAGAATTAGTTTCTTTTGATTAAATTAATCTTTTATCAAACTAATCATAGATTACTGCATGTTTTTTCACTTTTTTATCCATTTACTTCACTCAAGTAACAAACTTTAATTTCTGTTTAAAGTTTAGGTCTATTTATTTTTAACTATAAATATTTTATTTAAAAAAATTCTGCCTTTCGACTATAAAGCTATAGTTTTCTCTTTATGATTGGCAATTCTAAAGCAATCATGTTACAATAGTTGTTTATTATCATGTGAGAAGCCTCAAAATGCATAGGCAACAAATTCTCGATTTATTGCTTTTGAGGCATTTTTCACATATAAGATTATCATGAAATCTGAGAATCTCTTAATTCTTACAAATTGGCCTAATTAATTTAAGTCAACCAGTTTGAAACCAGGTAATCAGATTACATATGCATTGATATATAGAAAAACGGTGGATTTCTTTCATCTCAAAATCGATCCAATTCAAAGTCTTTGTTTGCCAGGAAAACAAAATTTAAATTTTAAAAAAAATTCATTATATATATAATATAGAGGGATGAATCAAACCAGTTTAAACTGGTTAATGAGTTTTAAAAATTGTAACGTTCTCGCATAATAATTTGGAATCGTAGATTTCATTTTTTTAATAAATTATTTTATGTTCATTACTAGAGCTTGAATATGTTATCTTTATTAATGGAAATTGGCTATAACTTCGAATCTACTGGAATAGATTGATGCACATATCTTAAAACTGCTAGGGTTTGTATGTTTTTTAAATCTTAAACATATTTTTTAAAAATTCTTAAACATACGTTTTTTTATAGGCAGCATATTTCAGGTAATCTTTTTTTTTAAACTTATGTTAGGAAATTTGACTTTGAAATCTCTTAGATTTACGAGAGTTAAATTCTCTTTTGTTTGATTTGTAAACTAGCCATGACCCGCGACTCTGTTCGCGTGGAAATTTTGATGTACGAAAATCTATCAAATAATGACAAATTAAATCTAACCTAAAAACGATGCGTTTAAAAGTATAAGCATGTACCAAAAATACATAACATAAATACAATTTAATAAAAAAAAACCACACAACTGACGTAAAAACAATTTATTTACATTGCTTAACCAAAATAAAACAAAACAGCAAATCAAGTCCGGTCAAATCCATTTTGTATGTTGATCGAGATGGAGACAGTTACAACAATATTATACACAATTTTTAATTTAAATGAAAACACAATTGATGTCACGACAATCATGTGCGAACTTTACAGGCTTCTATATCCGAGGCTGGGATGTGTCAATCTTAACGCTCGTCTTTTAGGTAGCAATATGATTTGGACGCAAGACAAATGCTTATTTAAATACTGTTTAAAAAAAAAAATGCGTGTTACATAATTTGCACGTGTTATCCATTTCTCGTTAGTAAGATCGAAAACCAAAATAGAAATGGTCAATGGCTACCCGTTTTTTAAGCCTATATGAATTGCCAAGAGACGTCATATCAGCAATCAATCAGCGTTAGGCAGGGATTCCCTCCCATTTTCCGAAACAGGCACTGAGCTTTGCGAACTTCCAACGCCAGTGGGGGTAACGCAATGAAGATTAGAAATTTTTTATTTCCTTTATTCTGTTTTCTTTTCATTTAAAAGTACTTCAGAATGAATTTGGAAGATCGATTGATTAACAACATTTGATTTTAAATACATCAAACACAAAGAAAATGAATAAAATCGTTTGAAATAATCGGTCGAAATTCTAAGCCTAACCTCTACTCTGTTGAGAAACAAAATCTGAGGCCTTTCTTATCTTTGACGGGATTTGACCTCCGCTTTTTGGCGCGCAAGTTGGTTTTTAATGAATAGAAAATGAACCGGAATAAAAAGTAGCCACTGTTCTATTCCTGACTCTAATCTATCTTTGTGCTAAATTTCATCCCATTCAGCTCTGGCGTGATGGAGTAACAAATATCCGTCCATTCAAGCTTTCATATTTATACATTAGTATAGATTAATTAAGCTACCCAGCATTGTTCACGTTGAAAATAGTTCCCATTCAGATCATTCTTTTGAAAGTTTCATTTGCAACATTTCTGTATCGTAATGTCGCAAATTTTACAACTCTTAGAATATGATAAAAGTAAATAAATGTGATAAAAACTTCAGTCATCATATCAATTATTTATAGTTACATAATTTATAATTTCACGCTGTATAAACATACGCGAAAAGCTTGTATATTTAACATTACAGCTTAAGGAACGCCAATGTTTAGCTAAATGAAAACATTTTTACTTTTTCTTATAACGAAAATTGGTGGTGGGTCTAATACCACTTGGTCATGCCAACCCCGAATGAGCGGAGCTCTTTCGAATGAAGGCAGAGGTGTGCGCCTTTCGCTGTGAATGAGCACCGCCAAGGTGAAAGGATGACTTTGGTCGAATACACAAGACATAACGCTTTTTAAGGGGGCGGTCGAACTCATTCGTCTATCCGAAAGTCAGAATTGAGATCTCAATCAGAGACCGACTCAGTACCCGTGAGGTATCATTTGTGATGGGAACTTGGAGGACCTATTGACGTGCCCCCACTGCCATGAGCCAACACGGCGGTCTTTGGCCAAAACGAGGGCAGAACTCGCTACCTTTCGGTTCGAGACGGGTGCTCTACTAACCAGGCTACCGTAGCCTACGAAATATTAAAGGATAAAGTATTGTTATGATCAAAAAATTTAAATTAGAAATTTTGACGGACAACAGATTTTTTTTTTTTTTTTTTTCTTCTTCTTCTTCTTTCTGTATGTGAACATAAAAGTTCAAAAACATACTGAGCTGGGTGAATGAAAGTAGGCATATGATTCTAAAATCAAGATTGTTTTTTCTTCGAATTTTGAACGAAATAAATTAACAAAAGAATTTGGTTTCCTGAGTAAAAAGTGCTTGATTACTTCAAAGTTTAAAGAATTGATTGAAAATGAATAAAATTCTGTGCATAAATTGACACCTAAAGTGTATTTCTGAACCAAATCTATCAAGCGATTATCTTTTGTCTACCAATTTTTTCGTTAGTGTAAATGCAACTGCTCAAAAGTACATTAACTTACGTCGATGAAATTTAGTATACAATTTTAGCATCTGAAGTGTAAATTGTCAAAATTTAGATATGACTAGGAATTTACCGCATGTATCATTTGCTTATTATGCGATAATTCACAAGCACATCAGCGTACACTTTTGTCGAATGGATAAGTTACTGAACTTAAAACTCAAACATTGCAGGTTCGATCGTTGGCGAAGTTCAACCTACTGATTGGCACAATTCCAGCCAAGTTGGTGACTCGGACTATGAACGTTCAAACTGCTGTCATGGCGCCACCTACCCACAGCAAACGCAACCAACACAGAGTCGTCAGACTCACTTGACGCAGCAGCAACACCCTTCTCTCACCATAACGCTTGGCGGTTATGGTGAGAGAAGGGTGTGCTTCTCAAAACACTCTCTAAGCTCGCCAAGACGCTTGGCGGTACCGAAACTCTGTCTTTCTCGCCATAACATTTGGCGGTAGCGAAACACTGTCTTCGCTCTCCATAACGGTTGGCTCTATAAAAAAGTCATTCGCCTTTCTACCGTCTAACAGGTAGGGGAGTACTGTGGTGACAACTTAATAAGTCAGTAGCAGCCGCTAGACATCAGTGATCGCTTTTGTCGAATGGTTAAGTTACTGGATTTCAAACCCAAACATCGCAGGTTCGATCCTTGGCGGAATTCAGCCTCCACATTTGGCACAATACCATCGCACTTCTCCCCGCTGAGAGGCATACGGAAAATGCACAGCTCTCACCTGCAGGTAACTTAACTTTACTACAATCTCCCACATAATACAACAGACCGGAGAAAACAGCAAGCCCACATTTCTGTTCTATTAAGATAAAAAGTTTTTAAATACTCGTTAAAAGTCATTCGCATTACTGACCTCCTTCAACATTTCACAAAAATTATTTAACATTAATTTAAATTAATCAATATCGAATTCATAAAGTAACGTTTTATAGACATCAATTTGTATTTCTTTCTTTAACGATTTAATATACTTTTTCCAAGCTTTCATTACAGAGTTTATGAATCGTAGCTAAGTGCTTGGATAACGCGGTTTTTAACGAAAATTTCTTTTCGCAACAATTACATGAAAAGTTTCTGGGTTTTTCTTCAGCAGACGATCTGGACGGTTGTTTATGGACGCGAGACAAATGTTTATTTAAATACTGTTGTTTTTTTAATGCGCGTTTTATAATTTGCACGTGTTATCCATTTCATGTTACCAAGATCGAAGACAAAAACAGAAATGGTCAATGGCTACCTTTTTTTCAAGCCAATATGAATTGCCTGCCAACAATCCCAACCTTCTATGGTTGCCGAGCTTAAAATGAGCTCAAATCAGCAGCCAGTCAGCGTTTGGGACGGATGCACTCCCAGCTTCGGAAACTGGCGCTTCGCCCCGACGCGACTTGGATAAATGAAATTCGCTACATTCTTTTAGCACTTGGTGTATAGTGACGGATCGAACCTGCGGTGTTCAGGTTTGAAGTCCAGTAACTTATCCATTCGACAAAAGCGTAGGCTCATGTTTAGTGGCTGTACTGGTTTATTAAGATGTCACCACAACTGTACGACATAAATGTTTTGGATCCAAAGCAGTATTAGGCTTTCTCCATACGGTGCGACTGCTGCCACTGCCAAAAATGTTGAGTTTTCTTTCATCACGAAATGTAACTTTCTACCAAAAGTTATTGGCCTTCAATTGATCAGTTTTTGTAACCTTCAAAGACTTTTTCTGAAGTTGCAAGCTGATGAACGGTTTCTGTCAACCAATTCGACTTTATATTCAGCTTGTCTAATTACATTTTCGCACAATTTCAGCACTCACACTTCTACGTATGATTTGAGGAATTTCTGAATCAAATTATATGTACCATTTGGAAGCAGCAATCTAAAGGAAAGTCTTAAAAACTTCGGCTTAGAGGGAAATTTCATTTTTCAGTAGCACAATGGCCCAAACTGAATGCACTTAAAGTCAAAATGTGGTGTCTTTTTCATTGCAAACAGTAATCACACACACATTACTACATTTTCTCAATATCAATGTCGTGGGATATCTGTGGGTTACACTCGTGACAATGGTTTAAAAATTCAAAATTAGAAGCAAAACAAGTGTTGCAAGAAGAGTGGGGTAAAATATCTTCAGATACCACTAAAAATTGGTCGAATAGGTACCACGATGTTTAAAAGTCATTATAAAAGGCATGCAATTAAATATTGACACTTTCTTTCTATCTAGACAAAAATTTAATTGGTTATGTTCAATTTTTTGAGGTAAAAATCTGAGTTTGCTAATTTAAAATGCTTTTGAAGCTTTTCAGTTTAGAAGTTTTTCATTCATTTTTATTCAAATTAGACTATTTGTCATGTTTAAAAATAAAAACGTGTGTGCACTTCTCAGTAATATGTTATTTCTATTGAAAGTCGTATTTATCAGGTAAAAGTAAGATATACTATCAATTGTTTGAACCACTGTATTTTTTTAAAAAAAAATCACTTAAAGGCAAGAAATAAATACATAAATTTAGTATCTTTTATGAATTTTTTAAAGATGAATATTGGAAAAAAATGAGTAGTAACAGTGTGAAAGTTTTACATGGGAGCAAAGCTGACATGACGGAAACCAAAAAATTTTTCTTATGTAAATGCTTCACTTGCCAAATCGATTAATTCCATTTTCGGAATTTTATTAAATTTTAATATCAAATCACTTCATTAGCTCTTAACTGTACATATTCAAAACAAATTTCTTTAATAATAAGTATTAACACCACTAAATGACAAAATCGTTTTAGCCATTGAATAATAAATAACTTATGTCAGAAGCCAATCTGATTAACTCCATACTATAATGTATTTATATCATAATAAAAAATCTATTTAACCAGCTGCATTATTTTTTTTCTCCTATGGAGACATCTGTAAGTTGTTTATTTAATTTCATTATTCCCGTTAGACGACAGCTGTTGTTGCTCATGCGAACTAAGTACGATAAAAATACAATATAAATAAGTTGTATTCGAACTACCACAAGTGAAGATAATTATATAAATTTTATTGTGAATTCTTAAAAAAACAAACCGTTATAACATTAACCTTCCAGGGGGAGCGGCCGTCATACCAACATGAAAGGTCGCGCGTATTTCCCGCATACGCTATAGTAAATTTTAAATTTTCAAAAATATAATTACTAAAATTATATTGTAAATAGCTTCATATTAATAGCTACAATTACATTTGACATTTTTTATTCAAAAAGAAGCAGAAACAATATAAACATAGACTGCAATAACAATATAAAATGACCACAGGTTAACTGAATTGATTTAAAAAGAATACAAATAAAATTGGCGATATTTTAATAGAACAATTTGCATATAAAATATAGAAATGCTAAAAACACAGAATGAATGTATAAAAAGGGAATTATAAGTGACAGTTAGATATAAAAAGGAAGAAAATAGTTTCATTGTTATTTCATTGCAGCAGTGCAATTTGAACAAATGTGTTTAGTGTGCTCCAAATATATAAATTTCTGGCAAATCTCACAACTGAACCTTGTGATTCTAGTCCGCTTTTCTTTTCGGCAGAGTTTGCATCTTTTTTTCCCTGACGTCGCATCTTCCACATCTTCAATACCTAGCTAGGCCTTTCTCTTTAGCACCTTTAATTTTAGCTCACTTTGTAGAGATTTGGGTGCTTTTTTTCAACATTCTTAAGTGCATTTGCCAACTGTCGCCAGTCTAAAACAACTCAGATTTATTTGTAAAATCATACAGAATCAGATGTAACAAAAACTGACATGAACGGTCGTGCCTATCTGTAAAATATAAATATCTAACTGGCAGAGATCTATCCACAAACTTACGACGACAACTGAAAGCAGGTCAAATGGAAGGGGACAAATAGCCAAGGATAGGCGTTCCAAGTGTCACCAGATCTAAAAGTATAAAACGAAATTCATCTCTAGTGTATCTCTCACATAAGAAAAAAAAAATATACCGATAATTTCGTTAGCTTAAAATGCCTGCACAGTATTTAAATTTCCCCCTTTAGTGACTTTTTAAGGAGGAAAAAATTAAACTTGGCATTTCATTCGTCATAAAAATTCAGCTCCTTAGAGAGGAATCAATCAAAAAAGGTTAAATGATGAATTGATTTTTAAAGTATTAGAAATGCTTCAATGTTGTTGTTTTTTTTTAAAGAAACCAAAATTATTTATATTTTGGGGGAAAGAACAAAAACGTGTTCATATTTAAGACAAACCTCAGTCGTGCTCATCCGAAACTCCCAAGATAAAGAAAAAAAAGTCTTGGTTTTCTGTTAACAAGATGAGAATATATAATCCTCAGTGGGTTGGGTATATACCTATTTGGGGATATACCTCGTAATTTTTAACCGTGGTCATATGACAAGGATGATGCATGAAATGGTACGGTTTACCACAATTTAATGGAATGTATGGAGATTTCAGAGTGAAGGAAGGACCTGAAGATTGTCAATAAGGATTTAAATACAGTACTGATGGCACCGGGTCATCTGAAGGATGAAGGATAGGATGTCAGAGGTGGACAGTTTCATTCCAACTGTTTGAGGCTGGGCAGGTGGGGAGAAAGACGGCTATTGACTACCCCGAAAGTTAATGTGAGTTTGACGGATCGGTCCATGTAAGGTTGGACAATTCTAATTCAGTAGCCGACAGCAAGAAATCCTGTCGATACTGTGTTCAGTGGTGGCGGGGTGGTCGGCTGTATACAAGAAGAAGAAGTAGGATGTTTGAACTGTCAGCCCCTTCTCCGAATTTCCACACCACACCATCGGGTGGACGTTTGCCAAGACGGATTTAACCTGCACCAGACCCCCTTATAGGATGATTCTTCAGTGGAACCGAGTCTTGAACCTGCAAAAAGCCGAAACCTTATCACCAGGCCACCGCCATTGTATATTTTTAGGTGGAGTTTTCAGCAAATAAAATTAAATACATCTCAATAACTACTTCTAATCTCATGGTGAAATTAGATGCACACACATAAAAGACATGCTGAATAGAATGATTTAAAAATCTCGATTTTCGTAATGGAATTTTTTTTGATATAGTTGTTAATTAACTCAGTTAATCAGCTTGTCCATCTCCACAAACCAGTCTCTTTAATCCATTTCCAAGTACATCAATTCTGTGAAGATGCGATTATAAATAACAAGTTTTTTCTTGCTGTTGATAACTGTGCTAATATTCCATATCGCAAAACACAAAGTTCTGAAGCTTTTTTTAAGAAGGCCAGGCGTTTCTTTTGATTAGATTCCTTTCGGTATCCTACTACGTTCAAAGGAAAAAATTTGAAAAATTTGATTTTTTGGAAATTATTTATGGTTTTAAGGTGTATTATCAATAATAAACACTATAAAAACAAAAACAATTATTTGAAAATACAATATATTTTCATAAATAGTAAAATTTATTGTAAATTTTAATGAAATTTAACCAAAACAATTATTACGCTACACAAGATGGTAATGAAGCAATCCTATTTTTCTTTTCACACAAGTTATAGAATATAATGATGAAGGAAATGAACCAAAATCTAAGAAACATTTCGAGATGCAAAGAAGTTTTGGGGTAAAGGTATGCGCATATATGCCTTTTTTCCATAAATTCACAACTTAATTTTTCTGAAAACACCTATAAATGAAAAATTATTTCAACAACAGTAGAGCTTTTAGTTCGTTTCATTGCCGATATCATTTAAAATGCACTCTAAAATGTTTATGTAAGTACCTCAATTAGTTTTGGGGATATCATGTTAACGGTAGAGAACTTTTATGAAAATTAATGTTTGAGAAAATTGAAGCTAGACATATTTAAGCTGAAAATTCTATGACCCTGGATGATAAGTCAGGCCTTCCTATTCTTAGAAAAAATAAACTGTTTTCGGAAGAGAAATTTCTAAACCATAAGAAATAATAAGAATTTTTTAAAAATCGTCTATGTGGTCCATAATTGTTTTTAACGTAGTCGGATACCTTAACAAACTTTTTCCAATGTGTTCTGTTCCAGATTTGATTTAGACACCTCACCCAACATGCATGATCTCATTTGGACTATTATTTCACACCTGATCATCACATGATTAAGACAATCATTTAGATAAATGAAATTCGATGTGTGATTTTGTTATTGACGTTCTCTGTCCAATTTTTGTTTAACTCGATACCCTCCTGGTTTTATCTATAAATTTAATACTGACAATGTAAAACTAAAAATATTTACATGAAATATAATACTCAAAATCTTATCATTTGCAATTTTGTTTCATTAGAAATTAAAGTATTATTTGTATTAAACAATTTTCAAATAGCTGCAAACTGTAGCAAGCGATTTTTACAAATCGCTAGAAGTTCATTTTAAAAAGAAAAATAATTAGTTAAACTTTGCATAAGATATATAAATAAAATAACATGAACTAAATATTATATTTTCTGTCAGTATGAGTAAGGAAGTTCAGTTGGAAAAATTAAATAGTTTTTTTTTCAATATATGTAAAAAACCTTGTTTTAATTAATCAAAAGTTAACCAATTAATTAATTGCCTTAAACTCTCCTTGTACTTCATCATATATGAAGTAAATTTATCCTCAATTTGAATTTTTTACATCTTGCAGGCCATTTATAAATTTTTAGTAATGAAATTAGCAACTCGCTAATAATTTTAGTAAGTAATAATTTTAATAACTCGGAATGAAAATGTTTATTTAAAATTAGTACTCGACAAAATGTCAAACCACACGTAAATAAACATATATTCAAATATATATGAATAATATGTGCAATAGAATAAGAAATAATTTCATAGGAAATATTATTTGTTTCAAATCTTATCATCAATAGTCTTATTTTTTTAATTAAAATTATATTAGTTACTCTATTTTGTAAAATTCAAAATTATTAATTAATATGTTACTAATTAATTAATAATTATTTTTTTAAAACTTTTAAGTCAATTCCTACTTAGGTCAATAAAGGAAATTTTTATTTTAGTTACTTTTTCTATACTTATAATAAAACTCAATTTGTGTGTGTGTTTGGCACTCTACAGGCCAGACCGTTTGACTACAGCCACCGAATATAGGTACTTTGGGGTCGGGAATGTGCACCTCAGAGCCATTTTTTCGAATTTTTAATTAGAATTTGAATTAATTAAAAATTAAGCGAAATTTTGGCTTTTTTCTGCTATAATTTCCGAAAAATTATCGCACAAACATAATTTTTACATGAAATTAAAGACTTAAAAATTAGGTAATGGTTCCAGTATTTTAACATAAAACAAGTTTTTTTTAATGAATTCTTAAAGAAATATTTTAACCATATTTTTCAACAATATATTTCGGACAAAACAATAAAATTTTACAACAAAAAATGAGCAAAGGAAAAAAAATAGCTTTTATTAAAGTATTGCCATCATATTGCAGAAGTTCAAATTAAAAATAAATTAACAATTATTGCAAATTCAATAAAAAAACATCTTTCAGCATGTGATTGAGGAAATTAATATTAAATGTTATGTTTTCTAAAAAAATAAATGCAAGGCAAAGATTTCTATGATCGTTTGCATATATCATTAATTCAATAAATCAGCTTTTTGTTTACGATAAACATGATTGAATTTATTTAGGATACGCATTCAAATTCGGGCCAAATGGCTAATTTGTAAATCATCAGTAATAGGCATCCATATTGTTTAGTCCTGTTAACTTGTCTAAATGAAGCAAATAATTACATTTTAAGTACTATAGCTTCAGTTAAACCAGAGTTTCCCAAATTTTTTTGTGTCGTAGACCCCTTGCCATGTTTTTCCGTAATGAATAGACCCCCTACTTACCTGATATTGATTTCCTGTAAATTTTTAACTGTAGTGAAGTTTACTGTTAAAAACTTAAAGTAAAAACACATGTTAATTTATACATTTATTAATTGAATTTAAATTTATACTACTCAAAATAAAATTTTGTATCTGTTATGTAAAATCTATGTAACATGAAATAAACATAAAATAAACTAACATAAGCAAAAAGTCAATATTTAGTTTCGGACATGGCATCAATCATCTATGGGCAAAATAAAATTTTTTAAATAAGCTTACAGCTTACACAATTTTATAAACATATTAAAAATTTTTTTTAGTTCATAGGTACTTTTATGAATAATGTAAATGTTTTGATATTATAAGATAGTATGATGTGAGTAAATAGGTACTATCAGTGTATGTGTTGAGATTTACTATCGTGGATCCCCATTTTCATTTCATGGACCCCCAAATTTTTTTTTCGCTGACGTAGACCTCTTGCAGGTTGTCATAGACCCCTAGGGGTCGATATAGACCCCTTTGGGAATCACTGAGTTAAACAATGCATTGATGAATAATGAGTTTTAGATTTTTTTTTTTCATACTTAGCTCTGTGAGCCATATTTTGCAAAACATTTTTTCTAATATTTTAAACGAATGTTGTTATATGATTGATTTGATGATTGAAAGAAGGTTGAAATGATTGATTTAGAAGACTGTTACATGAACCAGTCTTCTAAATCAATCATTAAAACTGACTAATTTTTAAAAAGTAAATTATGCTATTAGGAAAACGTGTTATATTAAATCTTTTCGTCCATCACCTTAAAGAAAATATCAATTTCAGGCCAATCAATGCCCGGAATTACTCCAAGGCTGATAATCAAATGAATATGTGTTTACGTATATCGATGAATGCTTGTTTGTGTATGTGTTAGGGCACTACATACCAGACCATATGATCTAGAGCAACCACACTTGGTATGTACATATTTACGTTGGAGGATAAAAAAGTATATCTAGACGGAGTTTTTTTTGAAACTTTAATTATTTAAAAATTAAGCTACCATTTAGAATTTTTCTGCGATCATATCCGAAAATGTTGCAGAACAAAACTGTTTTTTAAATCCTCTTAAAAAAAGGTGTTTTTTTTTTTCATGGATAACAATGTTTTCCCCTATAAATTAAGTTTCTGTTTTTAATGAATTTTAATTTTTTTTATTAACGATATTTTTCAACAATTAATATATGGTACAATGAACAAATAATCGTAAAGTTTCTATTATAATACGAGTTACGTGACTATCGAAGTTTGAAGTTTCAATATATTAGGATGATAAGTTATAAAGAGAGAGAGACGTAAGTATTTAATTGAAAATTTTAGAACGCATTACTTAAGAAGTACCAACTGGTCGCCAAAGGCGGCTAGTATTAAATAATTACAATTAATATAAATATGTATATACATATCACAGAGAAGTAGGATTTTACTACTTCTTTGTGATACATATGGCAGAATCACAATATTATAAGTGGCAAATAATTTTTTCCCAATGATGGACCTAAATTTATATCCCACTAAATATCTTTTATAAGAGAAATCTTTTTCTTCCATATGAAACTAAAATAAATTAATTTATTGAAACATTATTGATTTTTCGAAAGAAATCTTCACCTTTACGCGAAAAATACAGAAATCCTTGTACATTACCGATTGAACTACTGCCTGTTGATTTCAGTTTTCATTACAAACTGTTAAAACTCAATTTAAATCATTAAAATTTAATTTAATTTAATTTAATTAATGCATTAATAATTGAAACAAACTGTATTAATATCAAGTGCCATCCACTACAAGTTAAAAAAAAAGTATTTGAACTCGAGTGGAAGAATGAAAAATATGTTATAAACGATTGAAAATTTCAACAAGGTATATAAATATATATAGGTAGAGCGTGAACTAATTGTAGGAATTTGGAAACAAGAGTTAAGGTATCCGATTACGTTCGAAGAAAAATTTTTGAAAAATTGGATTTTTCTGAAAATATTTATGGGTTTTAGATGTATTGTCAATAATAAACACTATAAATACAAAAAAGTTATTTGAAAATATAGTATATTTTGAGAAATGGGAAAATGTGTTGTCAATTTTAATGAAATTTTACCCAAACGGTTAAAACTCTACACAAAATGGTAATGCAGCAATCTCAATTTTCTTTGGATACAAGTTGTAGAATATGATGATGAACGAAATGAATCAAAATCAAAGAAACATTTCGAGATGCAAAGAAGTTTTGGGGTAAAGGTATGCGCATATATGCCTTTTTTCCATAAATTTATAACTTAATTTTTTAAAAAACATCTAAAAATGAAAAAAACTATTTCACCAACAATCAAAATTTAGGTTCCTTTTATTGCCCACATTATTTAAAACTAAAGCTGAAAATTTTATGTGAATACCTCTATTAATTCTAGGGATATCATGTTAACGGTGGAAAATGTTTATGAAAATTAAAGTTTTGAGAAAATTGAATCTAAAGACTAATTTTGGTTGAAAAGTATGTGACCTTGGAATTTTGGTCATGCCTTCCTTTTCTTAGAAAAGATAAAATTTTGGGAAGATAAAAATGTAAATTACAAGAAATAATTAGAATTTTTATAAAATCTGCAATGTGGTCGATAATTAGTGCTTGTAACGCAGTCGGATACTACGGATATTCAAGAATATTAAAATATTTAACTGAACCTTGAATACAGAAATGCAAATTAATAATAAAATAATCATTTTAAATTATTAATTTGGAAACAAAATTTTTTAAATAACAAAACGCTAATTATTCGATTATTTTTTCACTAAGTCTTCTGTGAAGACTTTTGTAAGTGCCATCTTTACTTAAGGTATCCGACTTCGTTCGGAGGAAAATTTTTGAAAAATTGGATTTTTAAAACAACTGTTTAAAACTATGGCTTTTAGATGTATTATCAATTACAATATCAAGTACTATAAATACAAAAAAAAACTATTTGAAAATATAATATTTTTGAGAATAGGAAAATGTGTAGTAAATTTTAATGAAATTTAAACAAAACGGTTAACAATCTACACAAAATTGTATTATAGCAATCATATTTTTCTTTGTACTCAAGTTATAGAATATGAAGATGAATAAAATGAACCAAAATGTAAGAAAAATGTTGAGATGCAAAGCAGCTATGAGTAAAAATATACGTATATATAATTTTTTTTTCCATAAATTCACAACTTAATTGTACTAAAAACACCGATAAATGAAAAAAGTATTTATCCAACAATAGAACTTCTGGTTCATTTCATTGTCCATATTAGTTAAAGCACACGTTGAAATTGTAATGCAAATACATCTATAAGTTTTTGAGATATCATGTTAATGGTGGAGAATTTGTATGAAAAATAAAGTTTATCGAAAATTGAAGTTAAAATCACATTTTAGCTTAAAAATAAGTGACCATGAATGATAGGTCAGACCTTCCTTTTCCCAGAAAATATAAACTGTTTTGGAAAGAGAAAAGTCTGAACTACAAGAAATAAGAATTAAAAAAAAAAAAAAAGAATCACTATTGTGATCGATAACCAGCGCTTTTAACGTAGTCGGATACCTTAAGAACAAAAATTTGAAGAAAATTCTATCCAGTGATCAGGATTTCTAAATGGCTGCAAAATATTTATAATTTTTCACTGTTATTTACACAGATTATTCCATTTTACTCTTAAGACGGACTGATTCTGTTTGAACCGAACTCGCCATTTTTCATCCTTTGTCTTGACAGTTGGTTGGGAATGGACACTAAAGAAAATAACATTCCGTGACGGCTGACATTAGGATCATGTCACCCGATCTCCCTAACTCCCACCCGAGGGGATTTACTTTCGTTCAGGCACCTCCTTCGTTTCCTTTCCTCCTCGACCCCTCTTCGAACGTTGCAGAACAGCAATAGTTTCCGCAGCAGCTGGAGCGAAAACTTTGTCCATGAGCAGTTCCAATTTTTCACTGTTCAGCCATGCGTGTAATTTGTGTATGCTTTTCTGGAACTCTTGATTCAGTAATTTAATGGTGAAGGTGAGTTGATGACTGTTAATTTAATTTATAAATATTGTGGAATTTGGGTAATTTTTGACGATCTTTTTATTCATTAAAATTCAGAAATCTTCCCTTTTTATTCATTAAAATTCAGAATTCTTCCTTTTTTATTCAGAATTCTTCAGAACTTTTATTCATTAAAATTCAGAATTCTTCTTTAGAACCTTAAATTACTCACTATTAATATATTACTAAATTAATGTGAATATTTTGAAATTAAAATTAATATTTGTTTGTATTTTTTCTCTCGTTAGTTTAATACACGCCTGTGCTTTGTATCCTCTATGCTCCTAAAGGATTTTTTTTTCTTCTGGATTTTATTGTATTTACTGTCCGATGTATTCGATTAAAAATGATACAAAAGGTACAGAGCATATTTTTTTAACTTAAAAATTTTTCCATGTATGGATTTTAATTAATAAAAAATAATTCAAAAATTATAGTTTTTGTTATTATTAAAAGATTTAATGCAGTTTAAAATTGTGGAGCTCTTAAAGAAATTTAGCATATTTTACAAAACTGATACAGTTGTTAATTAATAAAAAATAATTAATTAACTATCTCGAGTAATGAAAATAATGAAATAATTCACATTAGATGTGAAAAAAATTATTTATTTTGGAATTCCATCAGGCGATTGTGGTTTCCAAAAGAAAAAGACTTTCTTTATTAAAATTATTTACTCATGCATGGAAAAGATTATTTTTGGAATTATTAATTTTTTAAATTAAATTCATTAGTATTTAAGGAAAACTATTTACTAAAATAAAGGAATAAATTATTACATTATTTATTTATAACTAGCCGCCTTTGGCGACAATCTGGTTTGCCAGGAGTAATGCGTTTTAAAATTTTCAATTAAATACTTATGTGCCTTGCTTTCTTTATAACTTCTCAGCCAAAAATATTTAAATTTCAATAATCAAGTAATTCATATTATTATAGAAACCTTACGATTATTTGTTCATTGCACTATATATCTCCCTGATTCGCATAAAGCTGTAATGGAATTAAATAGAAAATATCACATTTTATATTTGTTCCATAGCATTACATTTCTTTTTAAACACGTGCTGAGCATCACGCTTTTCTCCGTTTAATTTGCAATTAGTTCATTTGCAGTTATTCAGTTTCAGTTTTTGTCAAAATGACGGCAATCACTGGTATACTCTTAACATACTAATAATTTTTTTTAAACTCATTAAAAATAGAAACTGAATTTATAGGTTAAAACATTGTTAAAAATGAAAAAAGTCATTTTTAAGAGGATTTAAAAAATAGTTTTACGCTGTATTATTTTCAAAAGTTATAGTTGAAAAATTCCAAATAATTATTAATATTATAGCTTATTATTATATATTAGCTTAGTATTAATTAATTTAAAGTTTCAATAATCTCGTCCAATTATACTTTTCATCCTCCAAAGTAACTATTACATACCAAGTGCGGCATCTCTAGATCATATGGTCTGGTAAGTAGAGCACTAACACACACACATTCATACATACTTATGCGCTAACACATATTCATTTGATTATCAGCCTTGGAGTAATTACGGACATTGATTGGGCTGAAATTGGTATATTTTATTAAGTTGGTGGGCGAAAAGATGAAAAAGAGCACTTTTTTAGTTATCCGAATACGTTAAAAACACTGGTTATCGACCACATTGGCGATTTTTTTAAATTGTTAATTCGTGTAGTTCAGACCTTTTCCTTTCCAAAACAGTTCATCTTTTTTAAGAAAAGGATGGCCTGACCTATCATTCAGGATCATGTATTTCACAACTAAAATTTCTCTTTGACTTCAATTTTCTAAACACTTTAATTTACGTAAAATTTCTGCGCCGTTAACATGATATCTCATAAATTAATAGAGGTATTTAAATGAAAAATTCAAAGTGCGTTTTAAATAATATGGGCAATGAAATGAACTAAAAATATTATTGTTGATTTTTTTTTCATTTATGGGTGTTTTTAGAAAAATTAAGTTGTGAATTTATGGAAAAAAAAATGCTTAAATGCGTATATTTTTCATATACGCATATATATATCACTTCTTGGTATCAGAAAAATTTTCCTTAGATTTTGGCTCATTTCTTTCATTATTATATTCTTTTACTTGTGTACAAAGAAAAATAGGATTGCTTCAATACAGTTTTGAGTAAAGTTTTAAGCGTTTTGGTTAAATTTCATTAAAATGTATTGTAATTTTTTCTATTTCTCAAAATATACTTTCAAATATATATATATATTTTGTATTTGTCGAATTTTGCATTATTATTGACAATACATCTAAAAACCATAGTTTTAAATAGATTTTTAAAAATCCAATTTTTAAAAAATTTTCCTTTGAACGTCGGCGGATACCTTAACAACAATATTCCTTTTTTTTATAAATCAGTCAATGTTAACGATTGATTTAGAAGTTGATTAATGTGCACTGACTCACAGAGCAAAGCATGAAAAAATCTAATAGTTATTCATCAATGCATTTTTTTACTCAAGTTACATAAAATGTTATTATTATTATTATATTATTTAGACTAAATTAACAGTACTGAACAATATGTGAGCCAATCAATAATCGTTTACAAATTTGCCATTTGGCCGGAATTTGACTGCGTATCCTGAATAAATTCAAACTGTAAACAAAAAACTGATTTATTAAATGGGATAGATATTGCAAACGATCATAGAAACATCTGCCTTGCATTTATTTTTTTAGAAAACATAACATTTAATATTTATTTATTTCCGTCCAATCACGTGTTGAAAATTAAATTTTTGTATCTTTAATTTGCAATAATTATTTATTTTTTAATTTCAGTTTTTTTTTCTTTTAGTTTGATGGCAATACATTGATAAAAGATAATTTTTTTTTTACCCTTTTACTCGTCACGTGCTCGTGCAAATTAAATTTTATTGTTTTGTCCGAAATATATTGTTGAAAAATATAATTGAAATATTTCTTTAAAAGATCGTAAAAAATAGAAGCTTAGGCTAATATTAAAATACTGGTGCCATTAGAAAGCTAATTTTGCAAAAATCCTCTTCGGGGGATAATATCTTCGGAAGTTAAAGCGAAAAAACGATAAAATTTCACTTAATTTTAGTTAATTCAAATTCTAATTAAAAATTCGAAAAAAGGGCTCCAAGGTGCACATTCCGGACCACCAAGGTATACATGTACCAAATTTGGTAGCTGTAATCCAATGGTCTGGCCTGTAGAGAGCCAACACACACGCGCACATTGAGCTTGTATTCCTTTTTCAATCATTCAATTTTTTGAAACAATTAAATTTTTATTTGGTTTTGTCAATTTTGAATTAGGCAATTTTTACTATATTTTGTTTATACACTGATGGAAAAAAAAAATCCCAACACCAAGAAAAAATTATTGTACAGTAATGAAATTTTAAGAATACATTTGTCTAGGTAACATATTTAATTGATTAAAGTTTCAAGATCACAGGTAGAGCCATTGGCGAGAAGAGCCATTTCAAATGTGAAATGTTGGTACATTAGTAACCGGTGTAACCGCCAGAATTTTGAATGCAAGCACGCAAACGTTCATGCATTGTGTCGTACAGGTGTCGGATATCAGTTTGTGGGATGGAGTTCCATGCCTGCTGCACTTGGGCGGTCAATACAGGGACGGTTAATGCTGGTTGTGGATGACGCTGGAGTTGTCGTCCAATGATGTCCCATACGTGCTCGATTGGAGAAAGATCTGGTGATCTAGCAGGCCAAGGCAACATGTCGACACTCTGTAGAGCATGTTGGGTTACAACAGCGGTATGAGGGCGAGCGTTGTCCTGTTGGAAAACACCCCCTTGAATGCGGTTCATGAATGGCAGCACAACAGGTTGTATCACTAGACTGACGTACAAATTTGCAGTCAGGGTGCGTGGGATAACCACGAGAGTGCTCCTGCTGTCATACGAAATTGCTCCCCAAACCATAACTCCAGGAGTAGGCCCTGTGTGTCTAGGCCGCAGACAGGTCACTAGCAGACGTTCACCTGGCCTCCTTCTAACCAACAAACGGCTATCACTGCAACCAAGGCAGAACCGGCTTTCATCAAAAAACACAACAGATCTCCACTCCGTCCTCCAATGAGCTCTAGCTTGACACCACTCACGTTGCAAACGGCAGTGGTTTGGAGTCAGTGGAATGCACTGTACAGGGCGTCTGGCTCGGAGCTGTCCTTGAAGTAACCGATTTGTAACAGTTCGTTGTGTCACTGTGGTGCCAACTGCAGCTCGAATTTCAGCTGCAGATGCAGTACGATTAGCCACAGCCGTACGCCGAATACGTCGGTCTTCCCTCTCAGTAGTACCACGTGGCCGACCGGAACCTGGTCTTCTTGAGGCTTCCCTTGACCACTGCCGCCACTACTCATGCACAGTGGATACATTCCTGCCAAGTCTTTCAGCAATATCGCGGAAAGAAAACCCACCTTCTCGTAGCCCTACAACACGACCTCGTTTAAACTCAATGAGCTGTTGATAATGGCTTCTTCATCTTCTCAGAGGCATCCTTGACTAATTAACCCACTACGTCAAATCTCAACTGTAAATAACGATCACGAACCTTACAGCGCTTATTTAAAGCAAACCTCATTTGCATGTTCATAGTGTCGCTACTAGCGCCACACTTACGCGCGTAGCTCGAAATTTGAATCGACGTCATCTTTCAGATGTATAAACACGCCTACCAAATTTCGTTTATCTAGCACAGCTCCTTCCTAGTGTTGGGATTTTTTTTCCCATCAGTGTATATCACTAGCTGTTACTCGCTACTCTGTTCGCGTGGAAATTTTGATGTATATGTACGAAAATCTATCAAATAATGACAAATAAAAAAAAACCTAAACTAAAAACGATACATTTAAAAGTATAAGCATATACGAAAAATATATATTACATAAATATAATTTCATAAGAAAAAAGCGCAACTGACGTAAAAACAATTTATTTACATTGCATACACAAAATGAAACAGAAAACCAAATTTAGTCCGGTCAAGTCGATTTTATTTATTGATAGAGATTAAGATGGCTGCAACAGTATTATACACATAATTTTTAAAAATTTAATTTAAATGAAAACACAGTTGTCTTCACGCGCAAACACAGTTGATGTCACGACAATCACGCGCGAACTTCCAATGCCAGTTGGCGTAATGCACATGTCTGACATTCCTACTCCAGTTGCGGTAATGCAAAATAGATTAGATATTTTATATTTCCTTTATTCTGATTTCTTTTCGTTTAAAAGTACTTCAGAATGAGTCCGAAAGATCGATTCTACAACAACGTTTGATTTTCAATACATCAAACACAAAGAAAATTTATAGAATCGTTTGAAATAAGCGGTCAAAGTTCTTCTAAGTCTAACCTCAACTCGGTTGGGGAAAAGAACTGGAGCCTTACGCATCTTTGGCGGGATTTAGCCTCAGCTTTTTGGTGCGAAAGGTTTTTTGATGAATTGGCCTGTGGTTTTTAATGAATAAAAAATGAACCACTCAATGAACCGGAATAAAAAGTAGCCTATGCTCTATTCCTGACTCTAATCTAACTATGAGCTCAATTTCATCCAATTCTGTTCAGTCGTTCTGACGTGACTGAGTAGTAAAGAAACATCCATCCATCCATTCAAACTTTCACATTTATATATTAGTATAGATTTCGTACATAGTTTCCTTATACATAATATTATTTAATATCTTTTTTTTTTTAATTTTTCTAATCTTGGCAACTTTTCAATGAAAATACTTCTTCCGATTTACTCTTCTAAGGATAAAAATTGATTTTGTACTTCGAGGCAGGTAGGAAGGATTAAAAATAAAGAATTAAATAAATCTGGTGGATAAAGACAAGAAAGATATATTTAGCCGAGCTATCATCAGCTTTTCAAATGAAGATTCATAAATTCAAAATGTATTTCTGAAATAATTTTGTTCACAAAAACTGATGAGCCTTATAAAATACTTGCTCCCAATGACTTCATTACTTTAAAATTAAATAAACAATCGATTTTCTTTTCTGATGATGATGTCGTGTCCGTGTTTCCACGGAAAGGGGGTGCATAACTTCTGAGAATAACGACCCCTGAGCGCCCAGAGGGTAGATGTCTGACTTTTAGCCTATATGAAGGTAACACACACATTCGCTTGCACAACTCCTTTGTACAAGGGGGTACATTCATACATCTCAAAGATCGAACACAGAACAACCATGTACGAACCGGGACTCGAACCCAGGAAGCCCAGATCACAGGGAAAGACACGCTACCACTATGCAGGGACACCGGCCTTTTCCCTTTTCTCTGAACCCATAATTAGAGATTTAATTTAATTAATGTCTCCATTTTAAAGCTGCCTAAGAGTGAATTAGAAATCAACGTAATCATTTTGAGCTTAAATTAGATAAACGAAGACGACAACTGCTAGCTCTACTTAATGTGGAATAGTATATTTTTAGTACTATGAAATTGATTATAGGATTGCAGACAAATGCGAACTCTATTTAATGTAGAATGGTATATTTTTATTACTATGAAATTGATTATAGGATTACATACTGTTTGTAAACTGTGAGATAGGACATACCTGATGAAAAAATCAATCAAAATGCTCTACAAAACAAATTATTTAACCTAGAGTTCCAAATTTTTCACTAATTATTTCTTGAGTAATATATACTCACTAATAGAAGTTTTTCAAAATTTGAACTAAATTTTTAAGGTATCCGACAACGTTCGAAATTTTTTTTTAAATTGAATTTTTAAAAATGATTAAAAATTACTGTTTTTAGATTTATTGTCAATTATGATACAAAATACTATAAATACAACAAAATTATTTTAAAATGAAATATATTTTGAGAAATGGAAAATTGTGTAATAAATTTTAATGAAATTTAACCAAAATGGTTAACACTGTACATATCCTACTGCAGCAATCCTCTTTTTCTTTGTACACAAGTTATAGAATACAATGATGAATGAAATGAACCAGATCTATTAAAAATCTTC
This sequence comes from Argiope trifasciata, assembly GCA_026543055.1. Lineage (NCBI taxonomy): Eukaryota > Metazoa > Arthropoda > Arachnida > Araneae > Araneidae > Argiope > Argiope trifasciata. The sequence continues at coordinate 604,245 of JAPMOQ010054004.1, read as the reverse complement.
AGATACAAAGAAGTGATGAGTAAAAATATTCGTATATATGCATTTTTTCCATAACTAACTGTTTAATTGTTCTAAAAACACCTATAAATGAAAAAGTGTTTCACCAACTATAAAACTTTTGGTTTATTTAGTGTTCCATATTATTCAAAACACACGCTGCAATTTTTATATAAATACCTCTATTAGTTTTTGAGATATTATGTCAACGTGGAACTTTTTTAAATGAAAATGAAAGTTTTGAGAAAATTGCAGAGTGAGACATATTTTAGCTGAAAAAAATATGTGACCCTGGTAGATAGGTGTGGCCTTCCTTTTCCCAGAAAAGATAAATTGCTTTGAAAAGAGGAGAGTCTGAATTTCAAGAAATAATAATTTTAAAAAATCGGCAATGTGGTCGATGAACAGTGTTTTTAACGTAGTCGGATACCTTAATTTAAAGTTAATTAAAACAAAATTTTAATGCTTCTGCATTGATTTTGAAACATATTACTGCACAAATATGCTAATAAATATCTAGTATGTTGTAGAAAAGTGTGTTTGTGCAATAATATTTTGCACAATCAACACACATTTCTGCAACATATCAAAATACTTTTTTAAAAATAACAATAAGCTACTCAAAGGCATACATTTAATTTCTCTGCTCTTTACTCTCTAGTTTTCATGAATTCATATAAACTGTTTTGAGTAAATTTTACAATAATGTTTTTCATTTGTTTTGCATATGTTCGTATATTTTTACCCATATCTTCTTTGCATCTCAAGTTTTTTCTTAGATTTTGATTCATTTCATTCATCATTCTATTCTATAACTTGTGTACAAAAGAAGACCCAAATTTTAAATAGCTTTTAAAAAATCCAATTTTTCATCATTTTTTCCTTCGAACGTAGTCGGACATCTTAAGCCAATAAAACTACCAGTGTTTATAAAAATAACTGATATTTATTTGCAGGCGTAAACAGTCGTTAATCGAATAGAAACTTTATTTCTACTACTTTCTACTATAAGAATAACCAAGTGACGAACATTCTTGCTGCTATCTATTATACTAAAATACCCCGAACCCGAGGTCCAAAATTAATTTTTTTTTTTTTAGTTCATAAAAGCTATTGCAAAGAGTAAATTATTTTATGTCTCTATGGAATCATTTTCAGGAAATTGTGAATGAGTGCTCAACTTTAAACCATTAAGTATATAAATAATAAGTGATGATATATTTCCTTATTTTAGAGTTAATTAAATTACTTGACGTTAAAAAACGGCACGGATTTCATTGTATCTCTATTTAATTGAAGTGCAAACGATAACTGCATGTAAAAATGCAAAAATCAATCTGTCTTGCAATCTAATTTAATATCGTCTGCGTAGTGGAAAAAGTATTTATTTTTAAAAGAAAGAAGAGTTTATGTTAAATTGAAATCGTCTGATTAGAATATAAATTGAATATTTAATCAACTGCAATATTATTATGGCCACTAAAACTCGTGTTTCATAAAAATATTGTTTGTTGTGGTTGTTTCATAAAAATTTCATGCGATAATATTACAATTTTTGTGAATATTTTGAAAACTATTTGGATTATGAGCACAATTCTTTGGGCTCCGGCGCTTTTATGTGCCTGCTTGCTCCCAAGCAAAATTTTACTATGTTACAATTCCCATTCTTCCCATATTTATTTTTTAAAAATTTATTAAAAAAATATTAAATTTGTGTTATTTATGGACTTATTTCATGACTTTATGAAGTATGAGAATTTACTTTAGTGAGTGAAATTTTTAAAAAAAGAAATCTATACTAATATATAAATGTGAAAGTTTGGATGGTTTATGGATGGATGTTTGTTACTCAATCACTCCAGAACGGCTGAACAGAATTGGACGAAATTTAGCACAAAGTTAAATTATAATCAGGAATAGGATACTTTTATTCCGGTTCATTGAGGGGTTCATTTTTTATCCGTTAAAAACTATTTTTCGCGCCGAAAAGCTGAAGCCAAATCCCGCCAAATATGAGTAAGACTCCGGATTTTTTCCCCAGCGATATTTCGGTTAGGGTTAGCATGATTTCAACCGATTATTTCAAACGATTCTGCTTATTTTTTTTGTGTTTAATGTATTTAAAATCAGATGTTGCTAATAAATTGATCTTTCGAATTCATTCTGAAGAGCTTTTAAATTTAAAGAAAACTGAATAAAGGAATTGAAGCCAAATCCCGCCAAAGAGGAGTAATGCTCAGTTTTTTTCCCCCCAACAGAGGTGAGATTAGGGTTAGCATAATTTCGCCCTGCGAAATAATGTAATTATTTCTAATCTGCATTACGTTACCTCAACTGGCGTAGGAAATGTGCATTACGCCAACTGGCGTTGAAAGTTCGAGTGTGATTCCTGACATATGTGTTTTCATTAAAAAAAATTTTAAATTATTTGTATAATATTGTTGTAACTGTCTCCATCTCGATCAACAAACAAAATGGATTGGACCGGACTTGATTTGCCGTTTTGTTTTACTTCGGGCATACAATGTAAATAAATCGTTTTTACATTAGTTGTGCGTTTTTGTTATGAAATTATATTTATACTATATATTATTGGAACATGCTTATACTTTTAAATGTATCGTTTTTAGGTTAGGTTGAATTTTTTTGATTTGTCATTATTTGATAGTTTTTCGTTCATATACATCAAAATTTCCACGCGAACAGAGTCACGGGTAGTAGCTAAAAACTTCCTAATGCACAATCCACTCGTTAAGTAATTTCAATGGCATGCCAATACTCTTGCCACCTATTATATCCAAAGAAAAATTATTAAGAATTTCAAATTTAAAAAAATCCGTGACCCATCCATAAATAGGCTAGGTTTATACACAAGACAAGCTTAAATCTGATTTGTCACAATTAAAACGAGGCACTTTTAAGTTATCCGAGCGCAAATGTGAACCAAACGCGAGCCAAGTCGCCAAGCGAAGCAAACGACAAAAGAAATTTGGCGGAATTCTACGTTATTAGGCAATTTCACGTTGTGCCAGGCTAACGGAAAAGTAAAAAAAAAAAAAAAAAAATCATATAAGGCTTAGATTGTAATGGTTTTTTCTCTTCTCTTCCAGATCAAAGAAAGTAATGTTGAGAGACAAATGGATTCATATTCAGAATCAGAGCCAATTATCCAAAGAACCGTCGCCAACGCCAGAGAACGGAACCGCACCTCAAGTGTGAACGTCGCGTTCTCTCTTCTGAGGACTCGCATACCGACAGAACCGAAGGACAGGAAATTATCAAAGATTGAGACTCTTCGATTAGCAGTTTCGTATATCAAACATTTGGCCAATCTCGTTACGGCCAATGCCGAAGGTTATTATGGTGGTCAAGTATGCCAACGATATAATTATAAGTATCAGAACTGTACTGATTATTCGAGATACAAGCAAATATGTACATTTTGCTTGGCAGAAAGCAAACAGGACTTCAAAAATCAGTCTTCATTTTGAAAGAATTTACTATTGAAGAACTTCTGAAAGAAAAGCAATTTAAAGTGGCAAAAGTGAGATGTAAAACAAAATGTCATTATTTCAAATCTGTGTTAATTGATTGCACTGCTTTTGTTGGGATTCATCACATCTAGAAATATTAAACTGTCTTTTTTTATATGTATATAATTACCATATTAAAACTATAATGAGAAATTTTTGATGCAACTTTTGATATTTTCATTCAAAACAAGTATGATAACATAATAAGAGAAACTTGTTTAGAAAGTAATTGCAAATATGAAAATCAATAATACACAGCATTTCGCACAGTTTCAGAATTCACACTTTTGCCTATGATTTGAGTACTCTCTACAGCAAATTGGATTATCACATAGTCGCAGCAGTCTAAAGGAAAAAATTTGGGTTTAGATGGAAATTCCATTTATCAGTAGTACAACGACTCCAAACAGAATGCTTGTAACTTTAAAATACGGGGTCTTTTTACATCGTAAAAAGCAGTTACACACACACACACACTACCACTATATCAATGTCGTTGAATATTTGTGGACCTTACTCGAAAAAGTGGTTCAAAAGCACAAAATTCGGAACAAATCCATTTAAAACAAGCGTTGCCAGAAGAATGGGGCAAAATATCTTCAGATACTACCAAAAATTGGTCAAATGGGTGCCATGCCGCTTAGAGATCATTATTAAAGTCAAAAGACATATAACTTAACAGTGACACGTTCTTTCTATGTGCGATATTGCAAAAATTTCTTTGGTGTACTCTCAATTATTTGAAGCAAAAATCTGAGTCTTATTTAAAATATACTTCTGAAAATTTTCAATTTAGAAGTTTTTCGCCGATTTTTTTAATTTTTATTTAAATTTATACCATTTATAATGTGTAAGAATAAAAAGGTTTGCACTTTTCAATAAAGTGTTAGTTATAATGAAAGTCGAATTTATCAATTAAAAGTAGGGTGTACTCTCAAATTTTTTAGTCGCTGTGCATATATTTATATAAACAACAACTGGTGACTATTATATTTTAATGCTTACAATACACATTCAACCATTGTATAGAACTTTTAATATAATTTCTCTTGCCAAAAATCCGACTTTCTCATAATACTGAACTTAAACAGATATTCCAAAGTGCAATAAAAAAGCTTATATATAGAAAAAAATTTAAAAATTGAAACCCCCCCCACAAATAAGGCTTTTACAAACAATTATTTTGTCAGTAACTATAGCCAATCTTAAAATTTGTAAATAAAGGAATGCAAGCTAGCAACATGTAAGAGAAAAGTGAATTTTAATCAGTGGTGAATTTAGAATTTCAACAAAGCAACTTGTTCTTATTTAATATGATACAATAATAACTTTAATGAAACCGTTTCAATGTCCTTCCACATGTGTAAAAAAGCAGTAATTTACTAAATGACCTGATCAAATAGTAGTAAAATAGAAATGAATAGTATAAATAGAAAAACAAATATTTGTTTTCAATAAAAAATACTTTATTATCACAGTAAAACAACAATCGTGGAACTTTTATTAATATTCTAAATAAAATTCAATATTTTATTGAAGTTAATTTTGAAAATAACTTCAATAAAAGAAATATGATGCATTTAAAGTAAAGCAAACTTACAAGAAGTATATCTAGAAAATTTAATCAATTTTTAAGCTTAGTGTTAATAATTTTAGAAGACATTTCAACTATTTATTTTTTTAGATGATTGCACTTTTACACAATAAAAATAAAATAAAATGTATGTTCTATAAAATTATATAAAATATTTATAAATAAAAAATTAACACAAAGATATATGCAATAAAACTATATAGTTGCTAAAACAGAACTTTTGATATGTATCATTACCAGCAGTAATGTCAGTTTTCAATAAAACAAATTTTGAACAATGTCGCCATAAAAATATAAAAGTTGTACAACTTAAATAAGATATTAGAAATTAAAAAAAGAAAAACTATCTACGTTAACATTTTTAACACATTTAATAAAATTACTAAAAATATTTTGTTTTATTTTTATATGCTTTGAATGAAAGAGAATACAATTTTTCATGTATAAAAACCCTGAGTACAAACAATTTATTGATAAATGTAAAAGAAACAGAATTTTATAACATGAATGAATTTTTTTATATTAAATAACAAAAATTTAATGAAATAACCACAAGTATAACAAAACTTATTTATATATAATGTAACATTTGAATATATATATACATATAGTGAACTTGCATATTTGCATTCTCAATATAGAGATGCACTTTTCAGAGTAAAAATATACATATGGAAACGTAATACATCTGTAAAACATATTTTTCACATTATTTGGAAGTGTAACTTTATTAGAAATGGAAGCACATACTTCACTTCTTTTGTAAATTCAGAATGAAAAACTAAAATAAATGTAAGCTTCAAAAATATCAAAAACCTATATTTATTCATAAAAAAAGAAATTTATTAAAAACTTATTCATTAATATAATATAATTGGAAAAATAAGAAAAAGCTTCTAAAAATTCTGAGTTTTCAGAGATAAGTATAATTTACTTAGTTAATTAACCTAACTTAAACTTAATTTTCTCCACAAGAGAAAAATAAATTTTATACGAATAAATAAAATTTAGAATAATTTTTCCTTTCCTATTTGAAGACAGATGATGCATTGTCTATTTTATGGAAATTTCTTATCCATATTTTTTTTTTTTCCAGAATGAAAATCTGTATTAAATATATTCATTCACTCTGCTAGCTCATAATGTAATAGTGAGCAATCTGAACAGTGTAATATTTGAAATATATATTGGAATAATTAATAAGTGGAGGAAGCCATTTTCAAAGAAAACATACTAATGAAAAGCTTGTGTTTTTCAATTATATGTAGTATATTTTTAGTTTTAAAAACAATAACATGCATATTTTCTAAATTTTCTCATCTAAATAACATTTTTATATAGTTTTTTTTAAAAGATATATCTATTTTAGAAAATTCTCACATAAATTTCTGTAATATTCACACTTCTTATTTAACAACACAATAAAAATAAATAAAACAATGGAGAGGAGAGATACACTCAGCAGCCAATTAGAATGGAGTTTCTAATACACAAAATACAAACATTTTGAAATTACACTTGTAATAAAATAACTTTTTTTATTTAAAAAAAAAACTATATTTTTCTAAAATAACACATATTAAATAAGTGCAACTGAATAGTCAAGTCTAGAAACCAAATAGCTGTTTTGTTTTCAACATATGGCCACTGGCAACGGAATGTAGAAGCTTACAATAATACACATAACGAAGCTGCAACTAAAAAAAGCATTCAATACAGAAGTATGTTTGATACCATAGTAAAAAAATAATATTAAAATAAAACTGGTCCCCTGTAAAGGAAAATAATACAAAAAGAAATTGCACAATATTTGATGTCATCTACCTACAGGCAGGATAACAGTATCTTCATCGTTTAATGAATCGGTGTAAAATCTCGCTGATTCAACTGACTTTTTTCTCTTTTTTGGTGGTTTTGGACTAGACAAGAAACTTGATTGAGGAAGGCACTCTAGAAAAAAATTGCTCTTTGGCTCATTACGTACTTTGACTTTTGATTTATCCTTAATTTCAGACTTTGTTTTTGCAACAACAACTTCAGGTAACGACTTTCGAGGAACTTCTGGCAATTGGGAAAGAATATCAGGAGTTTTTTGGACTTCTTTTGGAATCACTTCAAAATTCTTCAGGTTGTCCATGGAAGCAGAAGGTGATACAACAAATCTAGCTGACTGCGAGTGCAATTTTTTGATCAGATTTGGAATTTGATTGTTGGGGAATAAGGTCTTCAAAAAGCTCTCAAACAGGACCAAGAGAAGACGCCGATTCAAGGATGGATACTGAAACATGTTGAAAATGAGCATGGCACCTTTAAATGACGTTTCATAGCCAATAATATGCTTGAGTTCATCTAGAAAGTTAAAAACACAAATTAACGCAAAAAATAAAATATAAAAAAGTACTGCAAACATGATAAATACTTGGAGGAGAAAAAAAGTCAAATGACATTAAGCATGATAAAGGCTTGGAATGAAACAAAAGCCAATTTTTATACATTACTAATAATGTCAAACATAAGCATCAAAAAGTAAAATAAATATTAATATATTCGTCTCAATATAAAAGCCTCTAATTTATTATTAATTATAACTTTATATAAATTCAAAGATTTTATAGCTATTACATTTTTAGTGCCCACTACAATAAAGTCCATTTTGCAGAATGCACAATTTCCACTTAATGCTACAAGACTTAAAAATCCTCATCCCCAATTTTCTGTTAAAGCCTATTTAATATTTATTAGAACAAGAACCATGACAATTTATGTTTTGAAATAACAATTCAGGACAAAAATTTGAATTGGTACAGATTTGTGGATGCTGATCCATTCAGAAAAAAAAAACTTTGCTTTTATATTATTAGCTACTGCATAAAATTTCTTCAAAATAAAAGTCTCTATTGAGAATATACAACCCTTTTCCACCAACATCAGCTTTTACAGAATTTTTTGTCAGTAAGTACATATATTACATTTCCTACCCACCTCCTTCTAGTCAATCAAAATTTTCCACTCCACTTTTAGATATATTTCAGTATTTCAAGATAGGCCACAGGAAAAAATAGTTGTCAATCTTATGACAAACAAATGTAAGAGAATGGAAAGAAACAAATAAAATTAAAATAATTAATGAGAATAAAGAAAAATGAAAAGTAATGACTGCAAACTATAATTTTTTTAAAACTCTCAATCTACAAGTAGTTGTTTCACTTCATACAATCTTTAGTTATCTTTCCCAATGTTGAATTTGGACTCTAAATCCCTTTTATTTCTCAAAGCAACGTTCTCATTCTTAATGACCTTCAAAAGGAATATGCAGTATCCTTTGAATTCAAAAGAGCTATAAACAAGATTAGCATACAGTACACAGTTTTGGTTAGGGCATGAATGATGTCATATTCCAACACATTAAAAAAATTTAAACAAATTACAAAAAATCAAAAAAAAAAAAAAAAAAATCCAAAAAAATTGAAATTTGCATTTCCAAGTAAATGTCATATCCGAGATAGTTATTTGTATCATTTAATGGCTTTTGCAAGGCAATTTTAAATGTAAATACAAAATTATATATAATAATACAGTAAAAATTAAAGTAAAAGTATATCATAAACTTATATTTTATTGGAATATTTTTAATATAGCATCAAAATTAAAATAAATACTCCATTGATGTAATCATCTGTTCAACAAACATTAAAGTTTAAAAAAAAAATCTTGATAGCATTTAACAGAAAGGCATAACTACTAAAAAATTTAATCAGTGGTTATCAGTTTTCATGGGAGACAAATTTAATCCTTCTTCCCCATTTTTAGAATTTTGTATTAAAAACTGGTTACATTAAAAGTTAAATATGACCAAATGCATTAAATCTAATTCTGTATATTACACTGACTAATGGTATTGAATGCAATTAAACATTGATTTATTAAAGAAAGCAATGTTTAAAAATGGATATCAAAATAAGTGATAGAAGAACCAGGACATCAAGATGTGATTTTTTTTAAATTCTCACTCATTACATATCTCAAGAGAGATAAATTAAATATTAATTAAGTGCAAATAAAACCTTTTACAATCATATAAATTTGATGGTCAAATAATTTTTAAATAATCAAAGGAAATGACAAATATTTTGCTGTTGAATAGTTAACAATAAAAAAGTTAACTTTTAATACTTTTTTATCAAAGAAATAAACACATGTATTAGTTTAAAAAAAATGGATTTCATAACAATGCTTTACTTACCAGGAATAGCTGCAAACAAAAGCATTTTAGTTAACATCCGTGTTCTCATTTTAGTATTATAATCCCTTTCGGGAGTTTCAGCAGCCAATTTTCCATCAGGCCAGATGCTTTTGCTGTAAATATACAAGGATTTTATATTATTGCCCTTTCAAATGAAATAGAAATTTATTTTTAATAAGTTCAGTACACTATTCTCTTCTGAAATAATGTGTTCGATATTATTAAATATAACTTATGAATATGGTAAAGGAAACTAAAAACAAAGTTTTTTAAGCACTCACAAGAAGAATATTTGAAACAAAGAAACATTTTAGAATATTATATTAAAATATTCATTCTTAACATTATGATCCATATTAAGTAAGGGGGGAAAAGTCAGGACAACAATGAAAAAGAAAACAAACCTTAGCAGCTTCAACCATTCAGCAATTTGTGAGGCACTAGTCATACCTTGTACATAATCTCTTATTTTGCTGAAACAGGGGGAAAAAAATAATTTAGAACTCATATAAGATTTAAGTATTTCTAAGATAGATTTAAGTATTTCTAAGTAAGACAAAATTCCACCAACATTTAAAGCAAATTTTAGAAGATCAGAATGTTGACATCTGATTGTTAGAGACAATAATGGCAAATTAATAAACATATAAATATATAAAATATATTCAAGAACATTGAATGCTCATTTATAAAAAAAGTAAGTTAAAAAAATTAATTAAATTTTCAAGGAAACCTCAATGTGATAGCAGTAAATGCTTAACAAATTCACTCAATTCTTTTGAAAATTCTAAGTACTAGTTTCAAATGATTTTAAAATTATCATGTTTGTTAATAAAATATAGTAAATATCAATAATATATCATCAAAAATGAGTCTAAAAATGTTTTGAACCTTCCATACAGTGAAGCTTAAGCATAAAAATATTCAATATCCTTGCAACAAAATAAGAGAGAAATTACCGATTGATGGCACCACCTTGCATTGTCTTAATAATTTGTCTCAACAAAGCCATAATTCTCCTACGAAACCACAAATCTTTATTTCTTAAATTAAAAACTTCATCCATAAGCAGCAACATTATTCTAAAAGGTATATCATCCGTCTGAAAAAAAATATTAACATGTGAAAATATTACTTATTAAAATTTTTGCATTTTAATTAATATTCCTTTACACACCCATAAAAATACACTTATCACATTGCAATATACTGTTATTTACAAAATATATAGTAACTGCAGTTAGAAAACTAGTATGGCCGTCTAACTTGACTGATAAAAAAGTAATGCTATGCTCCATAAATAGTAACCATCAAATATTAAAAACATTAATTTAAATTTTGATAAATAGATAATATAGACAAAATTGAGTATCATGTTAAATTCAAAGCTAAACTACTTTAAACCAAATATTATCAAAATAGCATGAGAATATCTAAAAAATAAACAGAAATATTTATTGATGTACAACAAACAGCAAATATATTACTAACACACTGCCACAAACAATTTATTGTCATTTCAAAGCAGAGATAATCTGAAATTTTAAAATCTTATTCAGAGATAAATGGAACCGTTTTACAAAAGATTGGTAACTTACTCTATTATCCTTAAAAATCACTGGCTTCACTTCATTGACAGAATCAATCTCATGGTTTTTGAAGAAATTTTTAAAAAATCCATCTTTCAATTCAAAAAATGTATCTGGTACCATTCTTGCAAATTGACCAACAGATTTTACAGAAGATTTAATTGGATTTACAAGAGTACTAACCTGTAGAAAAATAATAAATCACATAAATTTAATTTTGTGCAAATATTAAGATAGAAGAACCAATCACACACAAAAAATTATAAACGAATATATTAAGACTTACAGATCTAACAAATGATTTTTTAGCCTTTTCTGTCACATTTGGCTGAAGAAAATTATACACCATTAATTTTAAGCCATTGCAAGCTGCCAGAATGTCAGGAGCAAGAAGAAACTGTATGAATTCATTCAGCATGTGACGACGTTTTTCCATTAGTTGCCGAGTCAGATTGTTGAAAGGTTTCTTAGAGGGGAAATTGAAGGGGGCCAGTAAAGGAAACTAATAAAAGAAAAGGGCATAAATAAAATAATACAGAGTATCTGGAAAAAGATTTCAAATCAATATGATTAAAATATTAATATGTTATAGTTTTTTAGTTGATATACATTTTAATAACGGATAATATATTAACTGTTTGCAGTTACTTTGACAAATATTGGAATGATTAAATTAACTCTTATAGCAAATTAACCCGAGGAAAGCGTGATGTTCACACATGTTGAAATGGTAGTGTAATGTTGTGAAATAGACATATGATATTTTCCACATAATTCCACAACAGCTGATAGCAAATCAGGGGGATATATAGTACAATGAACAAGTAATTGTAAGGCTTCTGCAATAATACGAGTTACGTGAATATCGGAGTTTGAAGTTTAAATATATTTAGCTGATAACTTATAAAGAGTGCAAGGTACATAAGTATTTAGTTAAAAATGTTAAAATGCATTTCTCATGGCGTACCAGCTGATCGCCAAAGGCGGCTAGTAGTTTCATAAAAAAATTAAAATAATAATAAAATTGTTTTTTAAAAAAACAACTTTATACAGTTTATACAGTTATATACCTTTAAAAATGTTTCAATTTTCCTACCTTCTCTCTTTTTTTAATAAATGGAATTCCTACTTATACTACTACTTATTTAAGTAGCAGTATAAGTACTTACACTACTACTATTAAAATAATTATATCAATTACCTTTGAAGTGACTGCTTCATGGAAATCATAAAATTCACTGTAACGGCGTATAACAAACCATTTCTCTTCAGAACCATCAGCTCTGTAATGGCTAACTGATATGGCATAAACTGCAAATGTTCTACCGGCATGGTGAGTTATGCCTATTTACATAAAAAAGTAGTGTTACATTTTTAATAACACTATTTATAAATGGTAAGATATCTTACTTAAGAAATTCAAATATTCTGAATTATAAAAATTCATACATAAATAATAGAGCAGAAACATGCACACATAGTACACACATATAATACAGAATATTTGAATTTGGTTGGGAATGTGCACCTTACAGCCGTTTTTTCGAATTTTTAATTAGAATTTGAATTAATTAAAATTAAGTGAAATTACAAAACTTTTCTGCTATAACTTCCGAAAATATTATCAAAGATGATTTTTACATCAAATTAAAGATTAAAAAATTAGCTTTCTAATGGTATCAATGTTTTAACATATAATTTAAGCTTCAATTTTTAAAGATTTATTAAAGAAATATTTTAATTATGTTTTTCAACAATATATTTCAGACAAAACAATAAAATTAAAAAAAAAAAAATTTAAATTTAATCCCTCTTATTCAGGAAATTAAAATTAAATAAAGTATTATCTTTGGCAAAGCTTATGAATTTAATGCTTAAACGCTCTTGCTATACTAAGTATCGAAAAGATTTAACCTGGAGTAATTAATAGCAAAAACAAAATCCACCATTATTATATAAATATGTAAATGCTCGTTTTTTTTTATTTTGCTAAAAGTTTAGGGCCCCAAATGGTTTCTTGCACTCGGACCCCTTCATAGAGAAGGCCGGCTCTGGAGGGTTCAGAGTGCATTGGCATGGCACGACATCCCGCCCCCATGATATCAGTCTAAAAAACACACATATTAAAAACTCAATGTTCTTCCAAGCATTTTTGCTTCCAGAAAACATGCATAACTTAAAGGAAGCCCTCTCTGAAATGAAAATAAGATAATTATGTTCCAGCATAAAATAATTATTTTACAACAACAAATTCAAAGTTTGTACTCTTATATTTTATTGTACAGAGTGCGCCAGAGGAACTTACTAATTTGAAAGGTCAATAAAAACAAAAGTACTTCAGTTACTGTTTTAAATCTTTTTCATTTGAGAACACAATATCCGAATTTTTTTTTCTTAAAGTTTTAAAAATGACATCGGTTAAATGGCGACCCCCATTGCGCATACACTGATTATGTCGATTTTGGAAGTTTGTGTCAACTCTATGCAGTATATCAATCGGTAAATTGGCGATGGAGTCGCGAATGTTGTTCTTGAGGAGAGCTATGGTCCGGGGTCTATCGACATCAATCAGGGATTTCAAAGTGAACCTCATCACTGAAAACAAACGACCGCGTCTTCAGGCAGGTTGGCAAGCAGCATTTCGCGCGCATTTTGACGGGCAACAAAATCGCGTTCAGTTAGTTCTTGCATAGAAAACAATTCATAGGGATGAAATGTGAGGTTTCGATGGAGAATTCGTCGAAGAGTGGTGTCAGAAATTCCCAGAGCAACTGCGTGTTTGCGAGTGGAATGCAGAACTGACTGCCTCACTCTTTCGACATTTTCAGTTCTGGTGGTCCGTTCATGTCCGTTTCTGGGTTTAGCGATACTACCGAAATGAGTTAACCCACGACAGAATCGAATGACGGCAAAGAACGGGTCTGTGAGAAGGAATTTCAAAGCGAGCGCAGAAGGCACGTTGCGGAGCAACAAGTGAGCGACCGTTAAAAAAGAAACTCTCGACGGCGAAGGCCCGCTGCCCTCTAGACCAGAGCAGGATGGCAACTGACCTGTGGAAGAAACAAACTTGGGGATTTTCCCCTCCAGTAGCGCTACATATCATCCTTGTACCCACCCAACTCACCAGTCGGGAGTTTTTTCAAATAAGTAAGTTTCTCTGGCGCACCCTGTATAAGAAGAAAATTATTCGTCATTGTTATTTGAAATTATAGATTTCCAATTCAATAAAATTATAATGTACTCATATTTACCAGTGCTATGTACTTCTGCAAATAATATACCAATTTCTTTATTCTCATCAGATATTCGTCCAGAAGACATTTCTGGAAATTCAAGATCTGTTTGGATTTCTGAAGTTAGAAGTTCATTCAGCATTTCTTCATCAGTTGGGACAACCGTATCACAGTTAAACTATGCAAAAATAAAATGTAAAAATCAATTAGAAACATTTCTTCAAAAAATCATGATTACACCATAAAATGATATTCATCTTACTATTTATTTTATTTAAAAGTATCAGTTCTAAAAAATAAATTAAATACTTAAAAAATAGCAAAAAATTGAAGATTAACCCATTACCGGCGGGTGTCGTAGTACTACGATTTGATCCGTGTTACCTAGCATACTTTTGTCAAGATCCCCCGCCTTTAATGTGTTAATATGAAATCCTTTAATTTCTTCGTGCCAGAGAAATTATAAATAAATTATATATTTTCCTTCTCTATTTCAATATCTTTTTTTAAAGTGGAAATATGATATTAACAAAATTTGTGGAAGAAAAAAAAAAATTATACTTACCTTTTCTTCTTCCTCTGACTTTGAAGACGACAAACTGTCTGTAAACAAGACATCCTTTTAAAACAGTTTAGTAAAAATTTAAAAATTATTTTCAAATCACTAAAAAGAGATCCCCCCCCAATATAAATCCCTTTTTAAGTATAATGCAGCTTTATAAGTATCACCGTGAATTGAAAGTTATATAGTATTATAAATGAAATTTTCTTACAAATTAATACGATGGATTATAATTAAATATCTTCATCAAAAAACATTTTAAAAAAATAAATAAATATGCAATGATGTAAAAATATACATTAATGCAGCTCATTTAATAAATAAATATAAGAGCAAAAAATATCATTCTGTTCTGAGGAATCACGTAATTAATGGTTACAAAGTGTTTGCTTGTATAACTAACCAAACAATGCAGAATTCATAAATTAAAGCACAAGAGACAAATAATTCCAGAACTATGTGTACTTTTTAATTGCAAGTCTAGATTTTTTAATAAAGAGTAATTTTAATTCTTTAAAAAAAATAAGTAGCACCCCCCCCACCTATAAATGAAAGATAATATTTTAGTGCTACCTACATTCAATATTTCAAAATATATGAAGAGATAAATGAAATTTAAAGGATTTGTGAGATTTTGAATGGAAAAGGATGATATTTAGTACAAAGCACGTGATAATTTTAAAAATAATTTTTGGCAGTTAAAAAAAGTATATTTTACGGGTTACTATAAAAATACAAATAATGATATTTGAGAGGTATGAGATTATAAATATTTACCCAGATCTGAACTTGGACTCATATCATGAAGTAAATCCAATTCTGCAAGTAATTTGACATACATTTTCGAATCTTTAAAACCATTCAAATAATGCTCATTTTCTAAAATGTCATACACCTACAGAGAAAAATATTATATTTAGAATGTAAATAATAAAAGATAATGCAAAAAAAAAAAAAAAAAAAAAAAAAAAAAAAAAAAACCCCCATAAATAATTAAAATACTTAAAAAAAGAATTAACCAACATAATAATAAATGAAACAGCATCAGTATACTGAAATGTGCCACCAGTTCAAAGTAACAAGATATGTTTATAAAATTATAGAACAAAAAATGCTTATGCATCTAGAATTTTGAAAAAAATTTTAAAATCTTATAGGACAAAATTTTGCAGGGGTTGGAGGAATGAAATATTTTAAAGTAACACCATTTAAATTTTGAACTCCATTTTTTATTTGGAATTTAGGCCAGTAAACCAGATTCAAAAATAAGAACATTTCAGTTTTGACACAGAAATAAATGCAAATAAACTACAGAAATGAACTTATGACAAAAAACCACCTAAGATATTTCTAAACATTCAATGCATATTAATATAAAAATATCAGTAGACACCTCTTTTTTATTATTTTTCATACCCATTTCATTTAATTTATAATTATCAGTTATTTACTTCCCAAAATAATTATCAGTTTTGAACCACATGTTTATGATATACATAACTTTTTAAATAAAATTACCAGCTGCTTTTCTTGGGAGAAGGAGAAAGAAATTCGAATGTTTATATATTTAGAGATTGACACTAGAATATTAAGATGTAGACTAATTATTATCTAAAAATGGGAATTATACATGGATAGATGGGTTGATTGAAAATGGGAACTTTGGTGCTCACTGATAAAATTTTAGTGAATATAAGTTAGGCAAGATTTAAGAAGGGGGAGGAAAAATATATCACGGTTTGTAATCTGTACTAATATATAAATATGAATGTTTGGATAGATGGATGTTTGTTACTCAATCATGCCAAAACGGCTGATCAGAATTGGATGAAGTTTAGCACAAAGAGAGATTATAATCTGGAACAGAACATAGGCTACTTTTTTTTCTGGTTCCTTTCTTATTAATTAATAACTAACTTTCGTGCCAAAAAGTTGGGGCCAAATCCTGCCAAAGATAAGCAAGACTCCATTTTTTCCCCCTCCAACAGAGTTGAGGTTAGGGCAAGCAGAATTTCGACCAATGATTTCAAACAATTCTGTTTATTTTCTTTGTGTTAGATGTATTTAAAATCAAATGCTGTTAATGAGATTCATTGTAATGCATTTTTAATTAAAAAAAAAACAGAATAAAGGAAAAAAAAATTCTAATCTGAATTACATTACCGCAACTAGTGTAGGAAAGTCAGACATGCATGTTATGCCAACTGGTGGTGAAAGTTCGTCAGAGATTGTGACAATGGTATTTTCATTTAAATTAAAAGCTTAAACATTATGTGTATAATACTGTTGTAGCTATTTCCATCTCGATCCATATATAAAATGGATTTGATCGGTCTTGATTGGCTGTTTTGTTTTATTTTAGGTATA
Organism: Argiope trifasciata; assembly: GCA_026543055.1. Classification (NCBI taxonomy): domain Eukaryota; kingdom Metazoa; phylum Arthropoda; class Arachnida; order Araneae; family Araneidae; genus Argiope; species Argiope trifasciata. Next base: position 587,127 of record JAPMOQ010054004.1, on the reverse strand, counting down.
CAATGCAAATAAAATTTTTTTCCCTTCCTTCAAGAGATTTTGCCTCTTTGAAATATAGCCAACCAATAAGAACTCTTTGTCATTATTGTAAAATATTTTTCTTATAACACAGTGGCAATTCTTTTAATATGCTTTTGTTGTGATAACAATGACAATATAGCCATGTTGAGGAAATACCTTTTCTCAAAATAAAAGAATATAATATTTTAAATTATAATTGCATCACAGCAAAGCATTCCAATTGGTTAATAATATTTACAAAATAATGAAATGAAACTGAGGATGAAATTCGGCAAAATTGATCCAATTGTTGAATTTGAAAAGTTTGTTTAAATTTACATCTGCAATATTTCTTGATACTGAAGTGGAAGAGACAATTGAATGTATAACATTATACACTTGATGACATTTTAAGGATTTGTGGCATTGGCAACAGTTCTTACAGCTCAAGTGCATTCTACTTTTGGCATTGGCAAAGGCAGGAAATTATTATTATTATTTTAGAATAACTGGCTGATGGAACTTTGCAAATGTTATCATTTTCCTATTTAATTTTGTTGCAGTTGAAACTTTGATTTTAGTAAATTATTAATATGTACTGATATTAGTTCATCAAGTATTTAAAGAGCTTTTTGAATTATTAATTAAATATATATATATATTTAATGGATGAAGTTGTGTGCTATTCTCTATTGCTAAAGATTCATGAGATTTCATATGAAACTGAAATTGCACATTAGATAGTTTATTTAAAAAATGTTCTTGACAAATTTGGCAATGGATTTTCTGAAGAAAGAATAACCCGGAAAGCATTGCTTTTCTAATTTATCAATTTTATTCTTGTTGAGAGAAGGTCCTGACAGTCATGTGATAATCATACCATAAATTTAAAGTGAAAGAAAGTTTGTAAAATCAGTATAGCTTTTGCTAAAGGCAGAATAAAATAATTATGATTTATTTTCAATTTTACCACTTATTTTTAAGATATATTTGGTCACCAAAGGTGAGTAATAAATATAATTTACTATACATTTCACAACTTTCATTGATGGATAAACACTTTTAAGCTATGAACAAAATAAATTTCAATATATATTCTTTGAAGATTACATCAAATTCAAATGCATTAAAATTAAAGATGATTCTCTTTTGAGTAAATTGAATTTAATAAATTTTAAATGTTACAAGAAACCAGAGTTTTTCCCAATTGGTAAGCATTATTAATGCACTATGGATAAAAATATAATACCTTTTCTTGGATTTCATCAAAAAATGATTCAGTTATTGTTTCCGTTTTCAGTCTAGATGAAAATTTTCTTAGTAGATTTTCATCCAGATTTATTTTAGAAACAGCCTAATTGGAAATAAAAAGACAAATTTTTAATTAAAAAAATAATATACATATTAATTTTAAAATCTAAGATCAAGAAAGAAATGGATATAACAAATTTGCACAAATCAACTCACAAAAGATGAATAACTGAAAACAACTAACTTAGATTTACATAAATTTATCAATAATAAAAAGTTTCATGATAAATCTATGCACTAATGATAAAAACATTACAACATAAGATATTAAATAGATTAGATGTAAAGCATTGAGCTGCTTTGTTTAAGTTATAATTATTATACCTTTCTTTTTTTATACTTAGCAAGAGATGGGGGTGGGAGCAGGAGATTCCTGTGCAACGAGATAAAGTTCTTTTCATGCACAAAATTATTAAAAAATGATGACATCATTCAGGTTTCCCTTTTTACTGTGTTAATAACAGACACTGATGCATGAATGTTATGCTTTTTACAATCCCTTTTGCCACTTAAAAAAATTATTCTCAGCCTTTCTACATGTTATATGTACCAAAAGTATATTATAATTGAATAATTTGCAATATTAATTAAATATTGTATAGCTAAATGTATTGATTAGAAATCATCCTTTACGTACTATAAGAATTAGTATAATAAAAGAGAAGCAAGAATATATAACAATTTGTTCTTCCTATGATATTATAATAAAGGCTTTCAAAAGATATCAAATTTTCGATATTGTATATGAATCAAAGTTTTTAAAAATCAGAAAACAATGAACTGTTTGAGAATTAAATAATCCATATAGAAAGCAAATAGTTGAAAATTTTTCAAGTAATATTTCTTCAGAAATGGTTTAAATGCAGAAGCTGAACATATTTGATTTAGAAGTTTTTTTTAGTTGAAATGTATTGACAGCAAATAAAAGATTTAAAATATATACAGGGCAAGGATTTTTTTTAGATATATAAATAAAGAAAAAAAAAAAGGATAAATAGATGCATGAAAGTATGTAAAATTGACAACGATTCTCCATTCTACTTTATTATTTATAATTCCTTATAAAGATATAGAAAGAGGATTCCATACTAACATCTGTACCAAAATAAGATTCGTACAGCTGTACAGCTAAAGCTCTGAGTTTTTCATTCGATGACACTTCACCGTCACACAGCTTTGAGTCCTCAACTCGCATCATCTCTACAGTTGTTCTAAAACCCTGAAAATTTTAAAATACAAAATACATTATTCATGTTTCAATTTAAATTCTTTATACTTTATAAATCTATAATGCTCAAATAAAAAGCATTTTAATGAAAATTGCACTCACTTCAACATTATGGTAAAAAAATACATAGCCTTCAGCATCAATATTTACTAAGTATTCTGCAAAGAAAGATTCCGAGAATTTAGAAACAATATTATGCTGTTCTTAATTACTTACAAATAAAATGTAATTAATTGTCTATATGTACAATAATTAAATCATTCATTTTTGGAATAAACTTTGAATTTGTTAACACAAACTTTTTAATAATTTTAAATGTTTATAAATGTAAAACATAATTTAGTATAATTCATCCTTGTAATAAAAAAAAATATTTGTTTATTTGAATTTTTGAACCTCTGCAAATAGACCAACTACTGAATAATGGATTTACAGGTTTACCCTTACAATTCAACCTTACAGGATTACAACAATTTAATTTTGGAATTCATACTGCATTCAGCAAGAGCAAATAGGACATGATATAGCAAAACTTCAGGCAACATTCAATTAGAAGTGTATGTTTACATTTCTCACATGATTGATTTTACATACATTTATTTATAAATTACAATAATGATACCAATGCAATAAAATAAAAATTAATTCCATTTTTTTATAGAAAATAATTTAATAATTAATATACTAAAAACACAAATGAAAGATATCTCTACTTCAGAACAATAATAATAAATTATGCTGACTTACGAGTAAAATAATGTAAAGCTATGTTATTATTTAGAATTACATCAAAAGGAAGAGAAACTAGTTTTTCAGTCTTCTCAAACATTGGTGCATCAGTGGAATCAAAATCCTATAGGAGATGGAATAAATTTGTTAACACATATAATTTGATAGACAAAACATACTTTCAATAAAAAAAAGAGAAAGAAATCAATAAGGAAATGCTTACAAACTTATTTTTATATAAATCAAAACTTAAACATACTGAAATGGAGTCGAAATTTATAAAAACAATAGCACACAAGGTAGTTAATTGAATAGAGTGCATTAAGTATAAATATATACATATGTCATAATATTAATATTATTAATAGATAATTTTAATCTACATAAGTTTATAGCAAAATTTCAAATTCAAAAATTTTGTCAATTACTTCAAAAATTTACTTTGAGCATTTTAATTTGATGATTATATTTTAATTTCGGTAAACACTACAACTAATATTGTGAAAAAAATTAATTAGATTTTTTTCCTGCAAAGACATTATGGGAAAAACAAACAAACATTGCAAACACACTTTTTTAAAATGATAATCTTATTTTAAAATTTATAGTTACTTACAATCTTATATTAAAATTTATAGTTATTCAAATAAAATTCATTATATACTTACTAAATAAAATTCAGCTGAATCAATTTCACTATTCTTTGAATGACCTTTTAATCTTTCATACCTAATACGAGCAATATTTTGGACAAATGAAATACTTTTTATGTACTTTTTCATTTCTGGAAGAAAAATAACGTAATCATTAGAAGACAAGAAACAGAAGTACAATCATTAATTGTACTTCAAAATATAACATTTAAATTAAACAGAAGCAAATATAATCAAGCCGAAGTTTAACAAGACTGATAAAAAAATCTTCATAAAGAAAAATTAGAAAACTATGTACTAAATAAGAAAAAGTACATCAAAAATCAATATTTATTCAACCTATGATGGAAACTTATACACTATCATTGATTTTGAAAACTTATTCAGATACTACTTTTCATACATATATTAGCATTCATAAAAGAACTGGGAGAAATTATTAAAAAATAATACAGAACTGAATATTGATAGTAAAAATTTATTCAGATCTTAGAACAGAATTAAAAAAAATGTCCACAAAGGTATTTTAAACTGTGCATAACATACATAAAAAATACAGAGGTTGCAAAAATTATTGAAAGATTTTCTATTTTCTAATTCATCAATATTTGCAAGCACTATTATGAAAATCAGTTTGACAACAAATATATTTGTTGAAATGCATTTTAACTATCACTTAGTAATATAAATTTTATTTAGACTGCCCCCCTCCCCAATTTCAGAGTCATGATGACATATTTTTGATTAGAAAGTAACAGCAAAAAAAATTTTTTTTTTAAAGTTCAACAAGACTTAAAATTGAAGTATAAATTCAAAATTATAAACAATATGCATTCTTCTTAAAATCTTATATAGATTTGATGATTTTCGGTATTTTGTTTATGATCTAAATAGATGAAGATGCAGCTTTGTTGTAAAAAATGATGGTTAATACATAGATAAATGCTTAGCAAATAATACCATATAAATGAAAGAGAAACACATTGTTTGCCGGACACGTACCAGTACGTTTTCTGACGATTGATACTTGAGCGCGGATCGCATACTACTACGGGTTAGTGTAATAACATGCTTTGTTTGTGGGTACAAAAATAACAGTATAGATAGGGAAACGAATGTTCTTGTCTACTACATAGATTCTGGAAAAATTGAGACTAATAAAAACAGGAATGGGAAGGTTGGTTAAAAAAATCCATTTATATTTAATATTTAAAATGAACTTTTTATTTATCCTAGCAAAAATGACTAAATTTTGCCTCTTCATAGAGGAAAATGCTTTGAACATTACCGCACAATAAAACATGATTAGTTTCATGATTGATCTTGTCATTTTTTTACAAAGTAAAAATGCTTACATATAACATCATTTGAAAAAATTAAAACTACATACTACTGTTTCTACTTGATTTGTTATATTTACAATACTATTATGAATTTAACCACTAGAAAAAATATTTTTTATTAAAAAAAACTTATGGTTGTTATTGATATAATTGTTTATACATTTCAATAAAAATACAATAAGTTGGTTAAAAATTTAAATAATTTTTGATCTATTGAGATTGAACTGAATAACTACATTTACGTACAAAACACCCGCTCCTGGTACAATTCTGCAGCGAAATATACAATATGAAATAAAATGTAAAATATGAAATGTAACGAAATGCACACAATGTGTTAATATTTAAAATTCAAAGTAAATAGTATAAGACTAAAGAAATATCTATGTTCAAAATTTTGACTCAATTACCATCTTTATCTCCACTATCTTTAGAATTTTGTACTTTGAGTTCATGCTTTGAAATTTGTAAAAATGCTGCTAATTCATCTATGTTATCTGTTCTTCTTAAAATTGCAAGTAAAATCTTGCTATTGACTGCATGATCTTTACACTGCAATTAACAAAGAAAAAACTTACAGAAATAAAATTCACACAGCAACAATATAATTGTAATAAATATTCAATATAATCTTTTTTTTAAACTTTAAGCAAACAGAATTCTACATACCAACCAAATTAAATTTTGATTAATTACATCAGGATCAGAGAATTGGGATAACAAAGGCTGTAATACTGATGATGATAATATCTCCTAAAATAGATATAAATATATTTTTTAAAAAGGTAAAATATTTATGAAGAAAAATATCAACCAAATAATACAACAAATGTTTATTCTTTTTAAGATTAATTACAATTAAAAATTGAAACAATTCAGAGAATACTTAAAAAAGTTAAAAGGCAGAAGCATTAAGCATATTTTAAAACTATTATGTTACATATTTATTGTGTGAAAAATATAGTGAAGAAAAATCTTACTCGCAAAAAATGTTTTAGTATTGTGTTATTGAAATCTTCAGGTGGAAGCAATAAATACAATATTACATCACAAATGCACTGCAGATATTCTAGAATGATAAAACAAATTAAAAATGGTTTGTGTAGAAAACTGTATTACATTAGAGGCACACATATTAAACAGCAATTATTTATTAAAGCTATAAAAAATTGCAACATGAGAGTTTTTGTCACAGCATATTCTAATACTAAGTTTATGCAAGCATATTACAAATTTTATTTCTATTACCTTGTATTATTAAAACAATGTATGAACAATTCAGCATTTCTAGATTTTCTCAGAGGTACCAGTAAATGCTTATTAAGGATATTTATTTACAACCCTTCTCTGCCTTCATTTTCATTTAAAAATTATACATTAATTTTCTGAAACCTCATTTTTTGCTTTTTTTTCAGTTCAATATTCAAAACTAATTTTTTACTTGATTTTCATGAAGATTTATGCTGATATATTTCAATATAATTTTAAGATGCATTCAACTTAAGGTGACAATTTTGTTAAAAATAAATATGAAAAATCTTCTGTTAAAATACATGGATCACACACATGAAATACTGGATTCCCAAAGAGTTTTACTTAAAACTGCTATCTTTCCAATTAATTTTTTAAAACAAAGAGCATAATAAATAAAAAATTTTATACAACATACAAGAAAATGAATGATATTGTAAAAAATTTTAAAACAAAATATATATATATGCTTAATTCTGTTCAATATTCAAAACTAATTTTTCATTTCATTTCCAAGGAGATTTAAGCTGATATATTAATATAATTTTAGGATGCATTCAATTTAAAGTGACATCTTTGTTAAAGTTTTGTGTGAAATAATAAATTTGAAACTCTTTTGTTAAAAGAAGATGAATTTCATCATACACATGAAATACTGGATTCTCAAATAGTTTTACTTAAAACTGTAATCCTTCCAATTAATTTTTTTAAAATAAAAGGCATACTAAATAAAAAATTTTATACAACATACAAGAAAATGAATGATATTTGTAACAAATTTTAAATGCTTAATTTTTTTCAACAATCATCACTATATTTTTAATATGTTAGTGGACAAATGCTAAGCAAACTAATTTTCTAGATATTTCAGGGCAGCAACTCTCTCATAAAAACAAATTTATCACAAACATCATTAGAGAGCATAAGGCAGCAGAGCATTATTAATGTATTGTTTGTCAATCATATTTCTAGTTGGATATACCTACAGGAATGTACAGCCGTTGAGAATGATGTCAGCCCAAGAGAATAGAATTAAGCCAGTCACTGCATGCTGCAGGATTATATGCAGTACTACGTTCATGCCACATTAGTTGACTAAGCGCAGTCCTCTTCCCTCCAATTATGAAGCATTATAAATGGCTTTTGGCAATGGTGTTGGCAGGATTGTGCCAATATGGAGGTCGAATTCGGCTAAGGATCGAACCTGCGATGTTTGGGTTTGAAGTCTAGTTACTTATCCATTCGGCAAAAGCAAACGCTGATGTCTAGTGGCTTATTAGATGTCACCACAATACTCCCCAACCAGTGAGTCTGTAAAGACAAACGATTTTAATAGCGACACGTGTTATAGCAAGTGAAGAGTGCTTCGTATAGCCAAGCTAAATGACGAACGAAGAGAGTTGTGCTGCGTCAAATGAGTAACGACTTTCTGTTGGTTGTGTTTGCGGCCGATAGGTGGGGCCACGGCAGCTGTTTGAACGTTCATAGTCCGAGGTCGCCAATTTGGCGGTGGTGTTGGCAGGATTGTGCCAATATGGAGGTCGAATTCGGCTAAGGATCGAACCTGCGATGTTTGGGTTTGAAGTCCAGTAACTTATCCATTCTACAAAAGCGAATGCTGATGTCTAGTAGCTGTTACTGGCTTATTAAGATGTCACCATAGGCTGGTATGGTGATGAGAGGACAATAAAATTCATACAATAGGATGAAAGACATATAATTTTAGCAGTTTTTCAGAGATCCGTTTGACAGTAAAAGCAAGAAATTAAATTGCTACCTGATTAATTGTGGCTTGCTCTTTTTTGTTGATAGATGTATCTATCTTCCGCAGGTACTGATTGCGCTGCAAATATTATCTCTATTGTGACATTTGCAATATATTCCGTTTGTTTGAAATATTTTCCACAGCCTTAACACAAAATTAAGGCTGACATCAAAGTTCCTGGCAATATCTGCTGCCAGGGTCTGTTATTTTTCACCCTTCTTCAATCTTGCCATAATGTGGCCACATGTAAAATAATCTGTGGTTTGCAAAGACACACTGAAAATTGCAAGTTCATGTGTTGATTGTTTCCTGTTAAATTTTGTGTTTGATAAAAGATGTATCATAGTTGATCGGCATCATTTCCTTTATATCTTTTATCAGCACTATAAAGTGATGAGCAAGTTCAGTAATCCAATGTCTACATGTCTTATTGAATCTTGCATTTATGTCACCATATTTGGCTGCTTTTCATTTTGTGGTTGTTAGCTCTGTTATAGTCATGTTGCTTAGCAATTGTCCCGAAGTGAATAATTAATGTATTAAAATAATTTATCTGACTGATTAATTTTTAAAAAATCAAATAAGAGATTACCGACTGAAAGCCAGATACTTGTTAAAAATATTGCATTTATCATCATCTTTTTTTACAACTTCATGTATTGTGATTAAAAATGAAATTTTAAACAAAAGAAAAATTAATATTTAATCGTATGTTTTGTTATTCAATAAGTACAATAGCAAAGATAATCAGTACCAATAAGTTGTTTTTCTAAAGCTTTCTTTGATAATACTTTAATTAATTGCTTTTTACAAATTTGTAAATGGCAAATGGATATAAAAAGATACCTTTTTCTTTATCAGCACATGAACATACATCTTCTCTACATATATTTTTTTCAAACTCTGCTTCCTTTTCAAAAAATACTGATTCCAAGGTTAAAAAACTGTCAGGATCTGTGAAAGAGCAGCAAATTAATAAATTCAAATAAACGAAGAAATAAACAAGAAAATTAATTCTTCTTACTTTCTCGATGTCTCTTCCGATAAGCAATTTCTGCATGTCTAAATAATCTAAGATGAAACGTGAAGTCTTCAACTACTCTCTGTGTAAAAAATGATATCCAGTTTACTTCTTTTGAACTGAAATAAATAATAAAAAAATATATGCTTAATTAAGTAAAAAAAAACAAGTGAGTTTAGATAAAACAATTTAATATTGATTTGAATTTATATTTAAGGAAGAATAAGAATCTTAGAAAGATATTCATTCAATGTACATATACTTGCTATTTTTTCAGTTGTTCCACACCACTTGATGCAAAATATAAATTGATTAAAAATGTCATTTTTCTATTAGCATGGTAACTAACAATTCAGCACTCTTGCACAAAATGTAGAAATATTATACTTTGAAGGTGATCAGACAGAGAAATATCAATAAAAAAAAAAATTACCTTTTCATTTCTAAGTATCTTTAGTTAATCTTTTAGTTTTAAAAAGTATAAATATTCTAAGAAAATTTTTAAAAACATTATGCTTTGATAAATAATTCCATTCATGTTCATCACTTAATTTTTTAAAAACTTTCTAAATAATAATTACGTTGTTCAAATTGCCTTTCTTTTTCAAATAAGAAGATTGTATAAAGCAAAAAATATATTTACAAAATCATTAAAAATTTCATCAATCTTATATATTTATAAATCCATCTAAGATATTTATAAATTCATCCTATATATTTTTATTTTTATACTGTAAAATGCAATGATAAACCATTTTTGTAATTTTAAAATGCTTTCCCTCAATTGACTGTAAAAATTATTGTGGCAAATTAACAGTAATAATAATTTGATTTGTTTTAAAAATGTGGTGGTACGAGATTGATTTTGGTGTTGCTATGGTAACTTGTAAGATACTGGACTTGGGTCAGTAATTTAAAAAAAAAAATAAAAACTGCATGGAATTACGAAGTTGTGCCTTGAAATATGAATCTTAATATTAATTGATTATTCAAAACAGTAACGCTCTGAATAGGAACACACACACATATACACTGAAGTGACAAAAGTCATGGGATAGCAATATGCAAATATACAGATGGCAGTAATATTGCAGCGAAAAAGGGGTAAATGCGCAGTTTGTTTTCCAGAGCTTTCATTTGTGTTCAAGTTATTCATGTGAAAAGGTTTTTCGTGATTTATGGCGGCACGACTAGAATTAACAGACTTTGAACGTGGAATGTTAGTTGGAGCTAGACGCATGGGTCATTCCATTGTGGATATCGTTACTGAATCAAACATTCTGAGATCCACAGTATCAAGAGTATGAAATTTCAGGCATCACATCCCATCATGGACAGCGCAGTGGGCGACCACCTGCACTTAACGACCGAGACCGCCGAGGTCTGTGTAGAATGGTCAATGTTAATAGACACGCAACACTTCGTCAAATAACTGCAGGAATCAATGTGGGACGTATCTGATAGGACTGTGTGGCGAAATTTGTCTTCCTTGGGCTATGACAGCAGAAGACCGACTCGAGTGCCTTTACTGACAGCACAACATCGCCTGCAGAGACTCTCCTGGGCTCGTGAGCATATCGACTGGTCCCTAGACCAGTGGAAAACCGTGGCGTGGTCAGATGAGTCATGATTTCAGTTGTTACAAGCTGATGGTAGAGTTCGAGTGTGGAGCAGACCCCACGAAGCCATGGACCCAAACTGTCAGCAAGGCACTGTTCAAGCTGGTGGTGGCTGCATAATGGTGTGGGCTGTTTTTACATGGCATGGACTCGGTCCTCTGGTGCAACTGAACCGATCATTGACTGGAAATGGTTATGTTCAGCTGCTTGCAGATCACTTGCAGCCATTCATGGAATTCACGTACCCACACAACGATGGGATTTTTATGGATGACAATGCGCCCTGTCACCGGGCCATAACTGTTCCCTATTGGTTTGAAGAACATTCCGGACAATTCCAGCACATGATCTGGCTACCTAGATCGCCCGATATGAATGCCATCGAGCATTTATGGGACATCATCGAAAGGTCCGTTCGTGCCCAAACTCCTGCACCATCCACTCTTTCACAATTATGGACGTCTATACAGACAGCATGGATAATATTCATGCAGAGGACTTCCAACAACTTGTGGACTCCGTGACACGTCGAGTTGTTGCACTTCGCTGGACAAAAGGAGGACTGACACGATATTAACAGTCATCCCATGACTTTTGTCACTTCAGTGTATATAATCACCTAATGGATATCAGATAAAAAGTGGATTTGGCTCTATTTGCAAGAGAGCAATTTTAAAAGTACGAGACAAAATCTCCTTTATCATGAAAATAAGTAGTATATCATCACTTCTATGCTGCAGAAATTCTGTTTGTATTCTTAACTTACTTTCATGTTATAATTTCAAATAAAAAAAAAACATGTATGGATAGTAATTTTTTAATGCAGAACAGTTAAAAATTTATGTAGATGAAATAATTGCACACCTAGCAGCAGCCTAAACAATTTCTATCCTTGCTCATTTTTTAAAATTGCATTACAAGATGTAAATAATAATCAGAGGACAAAAGAAGTTAAAAAAAATAAATATACATTTCTAGAACTTGAATCTTATTGTTCATAATATTACCTTTTAGAAAAATTATTGATCATATTTTTACATATATCATTGAATCCATTGACAAAATCAGCATTTGGCGAGACATCTTGATACCAAGACTGAATAAAATCCCTCACTATATAGGACAAAATCTAAAATGAAGTAAATAAAAACAACATTAGACAAATATCTTTTGCCATGCTTGTATAAAATTAAAAAAAGAACCTAGAATAAAAAATAAGAATATATATAAACATATAAAAAACAATTCATGAAATTAATTCGTAATTTTTTTTTTCTGAAGAAAAATAAAATTTTTGAGGAAAATAAGACATTACATTTAGAGTGTGCTTATGCTGTTAAATCTAAAACACAAATGAAATCATGCAAAGCAGAATAAAAATAAAATTCACACCAAAAGGCATATGATGAATCTGTCCTGAAGACTTTATGAAGAGTCTCTGTCTAGCACGGATTCAAATCAGGTAATTTTAGAGCAAAAATTAAACTCTTGTGAAACTCCCAAATGATTTTTTTAAATAAATGAATTTGCTATTTTATAATATTTATACTATGTCTTCTTCTGAAGTCCCAATTTCTTAAGGTAAGAAAAAATTAATTTTAGGACTAAGGTCAAATTCCTCACTTGAGAAAATCGTTACCTGAAGTTAACTCTTTCATAAAATCTTCAGATCAGATTTATCATATGCAATTCGGTTCACTCTTCATCCCATTTTATTTTTAAAGATTTCTGATTATATTTACTTTAAATAGAATCAATGACAAAATTTATGATAAATTTACATATAAAAAGGAAGAATAAATATTTACTTCTCTTAACTGATTATCAATTTCATTTGAGCCAGTTAGTCTCTGATCAAGTTTTGGAACAGGAGAAGGTTGGTTTGTTTTTAAAATAACCTGAAAATATATATCAGTGTTTATTTTCATAAATAAATCTAGAATAACAAGGATCGGAAGCACAAAAATGACTCAAGTAGCTTTTTACATGTATGTAACATAAAAAAGTTAGGTCCTTTTTTATTATACTGGAGCAGCTGAAAAGTCGCCAATAATGATGCAACGAATGCCAAACAGAATATCACCACATGGTAACTTTTTGCAACTGTATTTTTAAAGAGTGTCGCACCAGTTTGTCGCCTACACCAAAATGGCAACTGTGTGCTGTCGCCAAAAAGTCTGCTTGTTGAGATTTGTGCCAATATAGAGGAAAAGTACCAAAAAATATTAGTTTAAAAATTGACAGGACATTTTTTACTGATCTTATAAAATCTTTTGCATCAAATGAGAATACATTTTTAATTATTACTAATTTTCTACACTGAAATCATAAATAAACTATTAATATATATTAATTCAAAAAATCAATAACAAAACTAGAAAGAAATTAGAACTTGATAGTGAGCAATAAAGTGTAAAAAAATTACATCAGCATTTTTAAAAAAGAGCTCCTAGAAAACATATTTTGTAACCAAATCTTAAAAGCAAATTGAAAGAAAAAATTTGATTAATGATTAATAATAGATATTCATCAGAAAAAGTGTGTTACACTTTTATAAATTTTCAAAACAAATTAGAATTACTTTTTATCAAACAAATTATATAGTACAAAACAAATTATACAGTAATTAATTAATTACTTTTTAGAGCATGCAATCATTAATAAATAAAACATAAACAATAAACACAAAATTGTATAAATATGTAACAGATATGAATTAAAAACTTTGAATGCAAACATTTAAACAACAGAAATGCTTTTCAAATAGGAGCATTAATGTCAGTTTAAAAATTAAAAAATTACTTAAATAAAAAAAATATTCGATTAATTGTATTAAGTTAATAAATGATACTGTAATTTTCATAATTTTAAAACAAAATAACACTAAATCTTTTCCAAAAACTTTTTTTATAAGGTGCCGTTCTTAGCAACAATTTTAAAGAAAAAAAGTACAAGAGAAACCTGTTTTAGTTAATTTCCAAATCATTAATTTGTAATAATTTAAAAGTTCTTTATATAAAAATCTTTTAATTAACTTTAATCTTTATAAAATTCAGAATAAAATAATCATAATGATATTTTCTATCAATACTTGTATTTTTACAACAATCAAGTAAAAAAAAAAAAAAAGAAAAGAAAAAAAAAAGTCAGAATTGAAATCAAATTTAAGTTTCTCCCTTACCTTGTCAAGTAGCTAATCAAAATGACTGGCCAAACAAACAATACTGTAAAATAGTTATCAGGCATTTTGAGATGCGACTTTATTTGGTGCTTTTAACCTCTTTAGCAAAGCAAATGTGTATGTGTTAGAGGGGGCATTTTAAGTTACAATTCAACCATAATTTTTTTCCATTCGTATAATATTTTAAGAATAGTTTCTTTTTCTGAGAACCAATAAACATAATATTTCACATCTGGTAATATTTTCTGTTTATTAATGTAAAGATTAAATTTTCATTTGTATACAGCAAAAATAACAAAGCTTATTCATAGTTTTTTTTTTTTTGAAAAAAAATCAATTAATAATAAGCACTTTTTATGTGACAATTTTTCTTTTCCCCAAGAATGTATAGAATTTTCCATTTAGCAAAAAAACAACAACGAAGAGCCGATCTATTTAATATAGATAATTTTGCTTTCCTGGAAATAAATATAATAATAATTTAGGTTAATGGATAATTACAATTTAAATCACCACAGACAATAAATATTTTCCCACTAATCAGAGAAAAAAATCCATTACAAGCATCATACACTTCTGATATGATCTTCAAATAATTAAAAACAAATGCCCCCCTTGCCTCTCAAAAAATATCCAGCTTACCTTAGGAATACCAAAAAAAGGAATGCCTTCTCTGCCACTTGCTTTTGAAGATGCATCCAAATTAACAAATAATTTTAGATTTTTTTCTGAGCAAGACATGATAAAACCCCTAAAAAATAACAGGAAAAAGCTTTTTGTATAAAAAATATACACTAAGAGCAACTTTAATACCTATATTGTATTTAAAAGGATGGAAAAAAAATCCCTACCTTACAATTTATTAAAAAACTTTTAAATAAACTTATTTTTGCAAAAATGTCAAATTCTTGTTTCACACATTAGATTAATGCATAGGTTTCCAACAACAGTAAATGTTTTTGAATCTTTATACAAATAATTTAATTAAATAAGAATTATACAACATATTATCTTTCAGAATATACATTAAACAAATGTTTTTTACAACTTAATATGAATACACTATACACTATGAGAAACTTTAATATCTATACTGTTTTTAAAAGGACGAGAAAAAAAATCCCACCTTACAATTTATTAAAAAAAAAAAACTTCCAGAAACTTTTTTTTTTTTTTTTTGCAAAAATATCAAAATTCTTCTGTTTCACACATTAGATTAATGCATAGATTTCAAACAACAGTAAACGTTTTTAAATATTTATATAAATGATTTAATTAAATAAGAAATATACAACATACTTTCTTTCAGAATATAGATTATACAAATATTTTTTAAAACTTAATATGACTTAATTATACAATAATTTGTGTTATATTTTGCAAGTAGTTTGGTTTTATAAAGACAGCTTGTACTTACCCCAAAAAACAAGAAGAAAGACAAATACTTATTAAGCAGCACATCCATAATCCAAAAGTTGCAATACTGAGTAACATAACAAGCAGTAACCAGAATAATTTGGAAGTCATCTGAAATCAAACGGAAACAAATGTATTACCAAAAAAATAATGTATTTTTCTCTTTTCTACACAGTCAAATATAATTTTAAAGTGCTCACTACACCTTTAGAATTTTAGAATAGCAGATGAATCAACACTTTGCTAAGAAACATGTTGTAGAAGTTTAAAGGCACATGTTACTTGTCAAGTGACGAAACATCACACAGATGGCCTACCACATTTTTGCACACAACAAAATATACAATATCGTCAAATAAAATGCAAATTTTTTTTACGGCAGCATTTTTTTTATTACATGTAAATCACGTGAAACCAAAATTGCAAATGATAATTGCAAGGTCCAAATTTCCCTTTTGCAGATTTTCGGTAATCGAATTATCAATTACTTAAGTGTGATCGTGATCATATCTAAACAATAGGGTTAAGATATTAGAATCAAAGCATTAGAAACATGATAACCAACCGTCAATAATGGTATTCATCTAAGGCACAAAATTCTTTCATCGAATTATACAAAAGTGAAAAAAAGAATGCAATAGGAATCATATGAAATACAACTGTTTACTACGTATTCCAACCATGAGGAAAACAGATTAGAATATAAACAAAAAGTGAAATGACACGCAGAAACCACCCCCTAACGCACTGCCCTCTATTGGCGTCGGATACAATCAAATGAAACTCTTTTACACAGGTAGTACAAAATCATTCAGTTGCAGTTCAGCTTTCGAAGGTGCATGGTGTTTGCTATGGATGTATATGAATATAACCATGGAAAAGGAATACAGAATTAAGCATGATGCCTCCTAACATTCTAATTCTAAAATCAAAACTAAAGAATTGGTGTTTTGGATTATGTGCACTCTGAAAGAATGACAGAAAATATTTTCTTATTTTCTCTTGACTCATAAAATTTATCCGGCACTTGTAATTTCAGTATAAACAGTGAGAAAATCATTTCGGTCTGTGAGAAGGAAACATGCGGATTTGGCGTGGGCGCAATTGAAAAAGGTGAGGATGAATTAGTATTTTATGAATGAATCTATGTGACAGCATATACAGTTATAAATTTCTTATTTTTAATTGAGTTTTCAAAGAAATTGCAGTTTTTATTAATCATTCAATCATTTCATTTGCAATAAAATAACAAAAATGTTGCATAGAGTAAAAATTATGGCAGTTGCAATTATGAACTTTGAATGATTTTTTTTATTATCCCATAATTTATTTTTTTCACTCTCAGAAAATACTTTTGGTAGATTTAAAATTTTTTTTACGGTGAATTGATTTTGAAAAAAAAAAAAATCATTTCTATACGGTTTGTTATCTTACAACTTTTTATATATTTTGCAACTTCAATTTCGTGCGTGAATAAAGTAGTTGAAGCAGCATGTTCTTTTATATATGAAAAGCGAAGTTATGCTGTATGTCGGAATAATAAGTTCGAGCTAAAAATGTTCTGAGTGTAAATGCTCACCAGTATTAAATGTTTAAGAAAATTTCAGTTTTTCTCATAATGCTAATAATTTTTTTCAAACAACCGATAGAAACTTATTAGTTCATAATAAAAAAACGCTTTCTCGAAATTTTTATCGTAACTAAAAACACCTTAAATTTCAAACAAATTTCTATTGTTATGGATGTATGTATTTATGTTAACACATATTTTAAGAAGGGCTAAAACAATATAACAAATCTGTCATCGTTCGTAATTAGTTCTTATTTCAAAAATTATTTATTAATAACAAGCTGTCGACAATAGCAATAGCAAAGAATATTAGGCGATAATTGAAACTAAGTGACTTTCTATAAATATAGTCATTCCACGTTGTGAAATATTTTGTTTCGTGGCTATTTAAAATACAGGAAACACGCGAGCTAATTATAAGCTTTACTACTATTTAAACTAAAAGAAAAAAAATTCAGCTATAAGCTAAGTACAAAAATAGAGATTCAGTGTTTTAAATAGAAAAGTAAACATGTTTTATGGAATTAAGATCGATATATTTTGTGATAGAAAAAAAAATCAGAAATTTGAATTAAAAACCCATTATCCATAATACTAAATAAAATTCTATGTCACTTAAAAATTATACAGGCTAAAATATTACCCTTATTATTACAAAATATTGACTCTTCAAATGATGTTTCTGATATTGATATTAAAAATACCAAATTAACAACAACAAATTCTGAGCTGGAAATATTTTTTATTTTTTAGTTACTAATTTTGTGCATAATTTTGGCTTGGTACTGAGATAAAAAAGTTCTATTTTTATTACTTGTTATTAAGCTGTATTTTTATTTACTTGTTATTAAGTTCTATTATTTTTATTTACTTGTTATTGATATTTCGAGAAATAAAATCCATAATGTTGATGTTTTTTATTTATTTATTTTTTACATATTTTAATACTAGAGTGAAAAAGCATTTATTTCGTCAAAGTAAGAAGGATTATTTGTTTGAGAAAGTCTTTTAAAGTGTTATTTTGATGACCTTTTTATTATAATGTTTCCACACGGAAATAAAAAGCGAAAACGATTTATATCAAAAATGTACTTTCGAAATCTTTTAAAAGGAATATTGTTAAATTTCTTGAATAAAAAAAAAAGTTGAAATGAAAGCTTTACGTAGGTGTAATTATATTTTCTGATTTAAAAAAATATCAAACCCTTCAGAATCTTGGGAAAAGAGTGGAGTAGTATTTCAGCATTCTATCGATTAGCGCTTTTTGAACTGTAAAAGTGTTTCTGTTGCAGACATTTGCAATTCGCAAAGAAGACTAAAAACTGAAGATCGTGCAACATGCGAAATATCTTATGCGAATTTAAATAGCGTGTCGTAAAAAGTCTTTCTTTTATAGTTTTTAGATGTTTCAACTTTTGCAAGAACATACAGGAAAATAAATCTGTATTATTTGTTAGATCCATGCAAAAAATATTTGGATCTGAACCTTTTGATTCAGTCCTTGTGTTGTTTTTTCACTTCCAAACCATAAACAGGATTCGAACCCGACTTTAAAAAGTTAGATTATTTGTTTTTGGCAGTGTTTACTCTGCAAATTTGGTGAATTCGAATCATATAAATACATGTAGGTTAAAGATCTGTTAGAGATAGCAGTGAAGAGATATCAGACTATGTGGTTGACCTGCTGTACAGCTAATTTGGTTTGCCAAGTTTTTATATTGTAACATTGGGGTTCGAATCCGTTTTAAAGGTTGTTCTCCAAAGTTTGGTGATGTTAACTCTTTTTAAAATTCGACCTATTATTTTTTTTGCTCCAAGAACGAGCTAATGAACTTTTACTTCAATACATAAGTTTTTTTTATGGATACTGCTGTCCTCATTGTTCTTCCTCGACAATAAATTCTTCTGCCAAACTTTGCTAACTTTCGGGTCGGTTTAACCTGAATGATAGCATTATTTCGTAAAAGATGTCTTTGGATTTATTTTTTTCACGAGATGCATTTAGCTATTAATTGATACCCTAGAATAAACGGCTGCTAAAAATTCTAATTTCACTTGGTATTCTAAGTATTTTTTTTTAAATGTAAATTTTGATAAATGTATAAGCTCTATTATCTTAGAGGATTCATACCATTCAATTTATTGCTTATTACTACATTTCATCACTGAAATTTTTTAATTTAATCTGAAAAGGGAAGACGATTCAATTGTTTGATAATTTAATAACTTTCTTTCTGTTCATGCATGTTCAAAAATATATATATAATCATTTAGTATTGAAATTTTATGTGTTTGACAGAGCGTATTTCTTAGCACATTGTGTGCGGGTCCATTTCGCAGCGGAATTGCACCAGGAGCGGGCGTTTTGCACGTACATTTAGATATTCAGTTCAATCTCAATAGATCGAAAATGAGTTCATTTTTTAACCCACTTTTCGGATTTTATATTGAAATATATAATTAACAACCATAAGACTTCTGTAAACAAAAAATATATATATTTTTAGTGGATAAATTTATAATATCTTAAATAGGAAAAATCGAATAGAAATGGTAGTATATATCTTAAATTTTTAAGCTATATACTATAATATAATTTTTAAATTTTTATATAATTTTTAATTTTTTTACATCATAAAAAATGAAAAGAGCCATCATAAAACTAATTATGTTTTACAGTGTAGTAACGATCAAAACATTTTCCTCTACGAAGAGGCAAAATTCACTCCTTTTCGCGAGGATAAATAAAAAGTTCATTTTAAATCTAAATGGATTTTTTAAAATCAATCTTCCTGTTCCACATCGACTGATGTCAAAACTAGTTTTTATTTGTCTCAATGTTTTCAGAATTTGTGTAGTTGACAAGAACATTCGGCTTCCTGTCTATACCGTTATTTCTGCACCCACCAACAAACCCTGTTGTTACTCACCCGCACTACCACGTGACCCGCGCTCATGTATCAATCGTCAGAAAATGTACAAGTCCCGCATACAATGTGTTTATATGGTATTTTCTCGAACAATTACTGTGAAAGAAACTTCTTTGATTTAACAAATAATTATATATTTGATTAGAAATTGGTTTTCAAACTAAACTATCGATTGTATAATTTATGCGTTACAGAAAAGACCAATAGTGTTTAAAAAAAGAATTATAACTCTAAGATAAGTATTTGATTACTTAAGAAAAAGTAAATAATGAACCCAGTATAAAAAATGATATTATCATACTTAGATGGTGAATAAAAGCCCAAAATGAAATATTTGTAATAATAATGAAAATAATTTGAATTTAATTGCAACAATGAAGCGTGTTATTATAAAATTTATTTAAATTATTTTTAAAAATCAATTAAAGTTTAGATAAAAATTGTACAGCAACTTTACATTCAATATTGCACATTTTATTACAGTTGTTCAATTCTTTTACTTCGTTGTATCTCCTGCTTCTCGTCTCATTTGAGAATTCTCCTAGAAGTCGTTTAAGGTATCTGACTACGTTCGAAAAAACATTAAAAAAATATTTAATATTGTAGTTTTTAAATACATTGCCAATTATAATACAAAATAATAAAAATACAAAAATTTTATTTAAAAATAAAAAAAATAGGAAAATTTGCTGTAAATTTTAATGAAATTTAACCTAAATTGTTAACATTCTACATAAATGTGTCATGCAGTAATCCTATTTTTCTTTGTTCACAAGTTATAGAATACAATGATGAATGAAATGAAGCAACATCTAACAAAATTCTTGAGATGCAAAGAAGATATGGGTAAAAATTTACATATATATGCATTTTTTTCTTAAATTCACAACTTAATTTATCTAAAAACACCTATGAATGAAAAAGTAGTTCACCAACACTAAAAGTTTTGGTTCATTTCATTGCCCATATTATTTAAAAAACACTCTGATATGTTTATGTGAATACCTCTATTAGTGTTTGAGATACCTGTTAACGGTGAAGAATTGTTATGAAAATGAAAGGTTTGAGAAAATTATAGCTAAAGACACATTTTAGTTGAAAATAATGTGACCTTGTATGATAGATCAGGTCTTCCTTTTCCTCGAAAATGTTTTTTAAAGAGGAAAATCTGAACTACAAGAAACATTAATTTTTTTTTTAAATTTGCCAATGTGTTTGATAAGCAGCGTTTTTAACTTAGTTGGATACTTTAAGTGAAAACATTCAGGTTTGAAAAATATTCCCGATTATTCCCGACTCTTATGAAATTTTTGCATCGATGGGGGGTGGGATGAAGGGTGGTTAGGGAAGCCTCGAACCCAGAATCCGCACAACGCACTATTACTCTCGAGATCATGAAAAAGGGAGCTCTTTTCTGCAATGCAATAATGCACGGGCAAATGCAATTACTCCTTGCTGCAGGGATTCGAGGGAAAAAGTAACTTCCAAATGGAAGTTAAATGCGCACGCCATTAGACGGAGTGAGGCTCACGCTGGAAGGGAACATTTTTTACGGTTTTATTCCGAGAAAAGCCGTCTTCGCGTAAAAAGTCTTCGGTGCTTTCTTGGGGAATGACGGAGAAAAAAACTATGCTCTGGATTTAAGAGGAGCACGGCCGTTTAGCGGATTGGTTTAAGGTATCCGACTAGGTTGAAAACACTTGTTATTGACCACGTTGGCGAATTTCTTTTAATTGATATTTCTTGTAGTTCACATTTTCCTCTTTCCGAAACAGTTTATTTTTTCTAGGAAAAAGACCTATCATCGAGGGGAATTTTGTGCAAAACGTGCTTTTCAGCTAAAATTTGTCTTCAGTTTTCTCAATTCCTTAACTTTCATAAAAATTCTCCCCGTTAACATGATATCTGAAAATCTAATAAAAATATTTACATAAAACTTTCAGAGTGTGTTTTAAATAATAAGGGCAATAAAATGAACCAAAAGTTTTAGTGTTGGTGAACTACTTTTTAATTTATAGGAGTTTTTATAAAAATTAAGATGCAAACTTATGATAAAAATGCATATATGTGAATATTTTTACCCATAACTTCTTGGAATATCGAATTTTTTCTTATATTTTGGTTGATTTCATTCATCATTATATTTTATGTTTTTATTTTAACAGGATTTTTAAAGAAACAATTCCAAAGACTATTCATAAGTCTTTTTGTCATAAGTCTACTAACATGTAAAAGTAATTTACATTCAATGAGGTCTAAATTTTCTAATCAATTCTTGCTCCAGGTTCACAGCTCGAGGCTGAGGTGGCCTGGTGGCAAGGTCTCGGTTCATGAACCGTAAGGCTATAGGTTCGAGACAAGATTCCACCGAAGAATCGACGTGTAAGAGGGGATGTTGCACATTAAATTTGTCAGGGCAAAATATCCTTTCGCTAGTGGGGTGTGCAGAGGAGAAGGGGATGCCAACTCAGGTGTCGTCCTCGTCATCTGACCGCGGTTCAAAATGACGAGGTCCATCCCAAAATAGCCCTAATGTTGCTTCAAAATGGGACGTTAATGTATTTAAACAATCAAGTGTACTGCTACACAGATAAAACGTTAATACTAGCATCAAAAATGTTGATTGGCAGAGTTTTTTTTATTTTAGGTATCCGACTACGTTAAATACATTGGTTATTGACCAGATTGACGATTTAAAAAAAATCTTATTATATCTTGTAGGTCAACTTGTAACTTAGAAGAAGAATGAAATTTTCGTTTGACTGTTGACAGTTGGTTTGCAATTTATTAGACATAATTATTATTTCCATTTAAAAATAGATATTTTTTTTCTGGCTTTCTTTTCTTTGAAAAGAAGTTTAATTTTCCTTTTTTAACTACTGATGTAGTTTTTTTTTAACTTTTAAAACTAGGTATAAATTTTTTGTTAAATTTAACACAAAAAATATTTATAATCCTATCAAATGCAAAATTCTGCTAATTATTTGTTGTATGTTAAATACATGAACAACGAAATTGGACTGAAAAAATAAAATCAAAGAAATTGTTGTTTTAAAAATTGTTAATTATTTTCACTCCAGTAGTAATGTTGGGCCGTGCTGGCCTGGTGGTAAGGTCACGGCTTCGGAAACGGAGGGTTTCAGGTTTGAGACTTGATTCCACGTACAACCGTCGTGTGAGTGGGTCTGGTGAACCCTAAATCTGTCAGAACGAAATGGCTTCCCGTTGGTGTGGTGTGGAGTAGGGGGTCCAGCTCAGGTGTCGTCCTCGTCATCTGACCGCGGTTCAAAATGACGAGGTCCGTCACAAATAGCCAAGTGTTGCTTTACAATGGGACGTTAATATAACTAAACTAAACCAGTAGTATTGTTTCTTCATATAAAATATTTGAAAAAATCCAGGATACATGGCGCACAATTTCAATTTGCAAACGATCCCTTAAGAACAATTTCTTGTGGTTTTGGGTTTAGAAACAAAACTTATCTAAAATAAAAGATTTTCAATGCATTATATCTGAATCAGTTTTCAGTACAGTGGAAAAACTGTTTTTTGTTTAAAATGCTTAGAATGTCTAAAATATTTTTCTGAATATGATTGATTAGACCGGGAAATTGTATAAAAAGTTTGGCATCGTAACATTTTGAGTTGTACATTGATTGATTCGAACAGCAGGAAATATTATTCTTGACTTGTATAAAGCAATTTTTTAGCTGGAAATATATGCCTTTCTTTACTGGTTCTGACATTAGCTATTACATATTGAATTTAATGTCTGCCTGTCTGTCTGTTTGTTAAAAGGAGCTATTAATAACTGATTTCAACAACCCTTAAAATTTTGAAATAAAAGTACGTAATATTAGATTTTAGCTCCCCATAGTTTTTGCATTATGGTATCCGATTACATTAGAAACACTGGTTATCGACCCCATAGACGAATTTTTAAAAAATTATTATTACTTGTAGTTCAAACTTTTCTCTTCCCAAAACAGTTTCTTTACTAAGAAAAGGAAGGCCTGATTCATCATCCATGGTCACAATTTTTTTCAGCTAAAATTTGTCTTTGAATTCCCTTTTTTTAAAACTTTAACTATCATAAAAGCTCTCCACCGTTCACCTGATATCTCGAAAACTAATAAGCATTTGCATAAAAATTTCAGCGTGTGTTTTAAATGATATGGGAAATGAAATGGACCAAAAGTTTTATTGTTGGTGAGATACTTTTTCATTTATGGGTGTTTTTAGAAAAATTAAATTAAGAAAAAAAATTTTAAGTTTAGAAAAAATGCATATACACGTATATTTCTTCTCATAACTTCTTTTCATCTCAACATTTTTCTTAGATTTTGGCTCATTTCATTCATCATTATATTCAATAATTTGTGTGCAAAAACTAACAGGATTACTGCATGACAATTTTGTGTAGAGTTTTAGCCATTTTGGTTAAATTTCACTAAAATGTATTTCAAATTTTCTTATTACTCAAAAAATATTATATTTTTAAATATTTTTTTTTGTATTTATATCATTTTGCATTATAATTAACAATATATGTAAAAATCATAGCTTTATATAGTTTTTAAAAAATCCAGTTTTTTAAAAGATTTCTTTAGAACGTAGTCAGATACTTAATCGCCATAAAAACCAATTTTGAAACTAAAATTAAATAGACTAAATTAATAGTTCCAAAAATTAAATAAAATGTTTCAATAGTATTCAATTTCCTTCCATTTTTCAATCAATTTTGATCAATCCAATTAATTTAAATTTCCATCAATTAATTACATTTTTTGTACGAATTGCATATGTGTGTTTTGTTTTTTCCTGCGTACTTTTAGAACCAATAGTAGAAGAGGAAGATGCTTGTCTTATGGAAAATTCTTTCAGTTAAATTTTTTTGTGCCATTTTTTATTTTTTAATGCCACAAAAATCACTTTAAAAACGGGATATATGGCATGCAGTTTATTTCGAAATGAGCTGGTACCCGGCGCGTTGCTGCCGCCGAAAAATATGAAATGCAATCCATCAATCATTTGGCAATGTTTGATCGAAATAGGATGATCGGTACGACAGTACATATAATATGAACAAACAAATATTCATTTTTATGTATTAGATTGGTGTATTCTTCTAGAATTGCAGTGCTTGGTGCTCTTTCAAAATGGTAATGAGAGAAACTATTGATTGTATCTCGTGATTTTTTGAGTTTTCGTCCACAATTCCCATTTTAGAAAATGTAATTAAAATATTTTCTTTGAAATTGATTAAACAGAGAAAATATATTTATACCATAAAATCATCAGTATAGTTGTAAAAATATTTTTTTGAAAATTATGCTGGGGCAAAATTATTTGTACTATTAGGTTGGTGCGTATGAAATGTCGGATTCTTAAGTGATTGTATAAAACTGTATATCTTTCTTCAAAAGCTGTTTATTCAATCAAAGTATGCTCCATTCGCTTCAATACACTTCTCCCAACGAGATTTTAAAGCGTAGATGCCTGTCTTAAAAAAATTTTGGTCTTTAGAATTAATAAACTCTGATATCGAGTTTTTTAGACTGTCTTCATTTTCATAATGTTTGCCCCTTAAAAACAGCTCTAAATGCTTGAAAAAATGAAAATCGGTCGGCGAGAGATCCGGTGAATATGGTGGATGCTGCAAAACTTCATATTCCAGTTCGTTCCAGCTTATTTCGCTCTGTCAGTGCGTGCGGTACCCACTTGTCCATCTTCTTAACCTTGCCAATCTCAGAAAGATGTCTCAATATCAGGTTGTATGGTCAACTTTCATCCTGATAGCAAGTTCCCTCGTGGATACGGCTGGATCCGCTTCCACTAGAGCCTTCAGGTCATCATTCTTCACAGACGTTTTGGGTCTTCCGCGCGGCTCATTTTGCAGTGAAAAATCGCCAGTCCGAAATTTTTCGAACCAACGCTGCACTTTCCGATCGTTAACCGTATTCTCCCCAAACGCTTGGTTTATGTTGCGTACAGCTTTTGCAGCACTATTACCAAGTTTGTACTCATATAAGAAAATGACGCAAATGTCGGCAGAATTCATATCGGCAATAAACTCAAAAGAAATAACAAAAGGGAAGACCTTCGAGAAAACCTATTTTGCTGAAATGAGTCTCTGGCAATGGACAATACGACTATGAATGAGGCTATGCCAAAGACAAAAGTATAACGAAAACAGGGAGACAAACGTCCGTATGTAAAGAGAATCCGACATTTCATACGCACCAACCTAATACAATAATTCTAGTAGTTACTACGAAAATAGCTAATACTTAACTAAAATTTAAAACGTCTAGGATTGGTCTCCCCAAAACTTTCACGCATAATTTGTCATAAAGTTGTTACCTGTGAGAATGACTTGCATGACATTTACGTACACAGCATTAACCTTTAACTTAGATTTGGCATTTGTACAGAATCTATTGCCACCTCAGCGAGTTATTTGGAGATGAATCATTGGTAAATTGATGCGGTTGAGATTCAAATTTTTATTTTATTTTAGATCAATATCCTTTCTAATTTATTAACATAAATATGGTGGAATCTTGTCCAAATAATAAAATTCCACACAATTAATCTTGACTTAGCTAAGTTATATTCACGTCCAGTTTTAAACCAACAGTAGGGTTATTTTGCGACGGACCTCATCACTTTGAACCACGGTCAGATGACGAGGACGATATTTGAGCGAGCAATCCCTCTTCTCCAAACTTCCATTCTACACCAGCGGAAAAACGTTTGGTCCATACAGATATAACGTGCACCAGAGCACGAGGTTCTTCTGTGGGAATCGGATCTCGAACCTGAAACCCTTCTGTTCCGAAGCCGAGATTTTATCAACAGACCATTGCGGTCTAGTTAAATTCGGAAAACAATACGATTTTTTATTGTATTTAGAAAACACTCAACAGAATCTTATAACCGAACGATGATATCGTGTCTGTGTTTCCACGGAAAGGGGGGGCAGTAGCTTCTGAGGGTAAGGACCCCTGAGCACCCAGAGGGCAGAAGTCTCACTTCTAGCTCAAATGAACGTGATACACACACATTCGCTTACACAACCCCTTTTTACAGGGGGGAGCACATTCATGCAACTCAGACAGAACAGAGGACGAACAACCAGGACTCGATCCCGGGACGCCCAGATCACGAGGAAGACATGCTACCCCTATGCCAGGACGCCGGCTTATAATCGAATGAAAAATCGATTATAAAGTACCATCATTAGAAACACGAGACATGTAAGTAAAATAAAAGTGTATACGAATAATAATAAGACAAAATGCTTAAAATAAATTTTTTTAAAAAGTTTGAATGATATTGCGAGCTTATTTTTGAGATCGTATCTCATTTCATTTCAGTTATGGAAGTTTCATTAATCCCCCGCTTAAATAAGAAGAAACATCAAAGATGGAGCCAGAGAAATAATCAAAAAACATCCCACGCTTTCACAAAAAGAAATTATAATTTATATAGAGATGCAGACGGTATTTATTTTGTCTGTAGATATCCAATTTCGCATTTTTCGTTTGTAGCAGTGTAATTACTTCTTCCAGACTTGCTAATTTTCCCCAGAACACATATTTATGAGGTTAGAAGATATCTGAGACGCGAGGTACAGTTTTTTAAGGTATCCGACGGAGTTTAAAACAGTCTACAGGCAACATTGGCGAATAATTATTATTATAATTATTTCTGTAGTTCAGACTTTTTTCTTTCCAAAACAATTTTTTTTTCTAGGAAAAAGAAGCCCATCCAGGATATCATATATTTTTTCAGCTAAAAATTGTCTTTTACTTCTATTTTGTCAAAACATTAATTTTCGTAAACATTCACCCCCGTTAACATGATATCTCAAAAACTAATAGAGGTATTTACTTAAAAAAAATTCGACGTGTGTTTTAAATAATATAATCAATGAAATGAATCAAAAGTTTTATTGCTGGTGAAATACTTTGTCATTTATAGCTGTTTTTAGAAAAATTAAGTTACAAAGTTATGGAAAAAATGCATATATATGTATATTTTTACCGATAACTTCTTTGAATCTTAAGATTTTTCTTAGATTTTGGTTCATTTCATTCATCATTATATTCTATAATTTGTGTGGAAAGAAAAAAATGATTGCTGCATTACAATTTTATGTAAGAGTAAATCGTTTTTGTTAAATTTCATAAAAATTTACTACACATTTTCCCATTTCTCAAAATATATTGTATTTTTAAATAACTTTTTTGTATTTATAATGTTTATAATTGACAATACATTTAAAAAGCATAAATAGTTTTTAAAAAATCCAATTTTTCAAAAACATTCCTTCAAACGTAGTCGAATACCTTAATTGCTGTATTAAGTTAAGTAATATAAGAACATATTTCGGACATTTTAATGAATGAGCCATTAAAAAGTTTTCGTGTTCAAAATTTAGCTTTTTTCAACAAAAGCATTAATTTTTCTTCTCATTCTACTGAGTTGAAAGAAAATTTTCAATAGAAAAAATTCTGAAACCTGAGATAAAAAAATTACTAACATTCGATTAATATTTTACCGATTCTATCTAATTAAAAATGGGATATTTGCATTTATTGTATACACCCCAAAAACAGAATTAAAGATAAATATGTCGCAATTCGTCTTATAAAATTAAAATTTAAAAATATTTACTTTTGGTATATTTACTTTTAATTAATAATTTTCAATTTCGATGATTTTTAAATTAGATTTTTTAAAAATTCCTGCCATAAAAAATTACTCATAA
Source organism: Argiope trifasciata (assembly GCA_026543055.1). Lineage (NCBI taxonomy): Eukaryota > Metazoa > Arthropoda > Arachnida > Araneae > Araneidae > Argiope > Argiope trifasciata. Next base: position 558,334 of record JAPMOQ010054004.1, on the reverse strand, counting down.
AGGAATTATTTCACTTAATTGTAAAAAATCCCCAAAAAATTGAAGGAAATTTACAAAATTTTTATTTCATTTTCAATTATATTTCTTAGAAATCTGTTTTTCTGATATTGCTTGCATTCTGTAAACCTTTAATACAAAAGTAGTGTTTTAAAACATTCATTCTTTTTTATTAAATGATTGTTGAAAATATTTTTTCATTTCCATATTGTATTGATTTTCAATAAAAATATTAATAAATGTGTGCAACAATTGTGTGTGTGTGTGTGTGTATAATATGGGTTTGGGAATGTTTGTTATTCTGTGTGATATATGTGAGTAGTGTGAATGGGCTTCCCTGTAAAAAGGGGTTGTGCAAGCGAATGTGAAGCATGATGCAGCTGAGTCGTACACTTTGCCCTAGTTCGCGCGACTGAAAAGAAAGGGACGCTAATTCATTAAATTGCATTAAGGATTATACATTTAAAAGTATAAGCATATACTAAAAATATATAACATAAATACAATTTAATAACAAAAATACACTACTAACGTAAAAACAATTTATTCACATTGTATACCCGAAATAGAACAAAACAGCAAATAAAGTCCGTATTTCCTTAAAATCAAGTCAAATCCATTTTATTTATTGATCGAGATAGCTATAATAGTATCATATACATCATTTCTAAGCTTTAAATTTAAATGAAAACTCGGTTGTTAACAATCACGAGCGAACTTTCAATGCCAATTGGCGTAACGCAAATATTTGACTTTCCTACGTCAGTTGAGTTAACGCAATGCAGATTAGAAATTTTTTATTTCCTTTCTTCTGTTTGATTTTAATTTAAAAATACTTCCGAAAGATCGATTCATTAACAACATTTGATTTTAAATCCATGGGACGCAAAGAAAATAAATAGAATCGTTTAAAATAATCAGTCGAAATTCTTCTAAGACTAACCTCAACTCTGTTGGGGTAAAAAAAAAACGTGGAGCCTTACTTATCTTTGGCGGGAATTGGCCTGAGCTTTTTGGCATGAAAGTTAGTTTTTAATGAATAAAAAATGAACCCCTCAATGAAACGGAATAAAAAATAGCCGACATTCTATTTCTGACTATAATCTATCTCTGTGCTAAATTTCATCCAATTCTGTTCAGCCATTCTAGCTTGATTAAGTAACAAACATTAAGTAACAAAACATTTCACATTTAGAATATTAGTATAGATAAAGAAATTATTATAATCATCATATCCTACATTTTGTAGTGGACAGCGGTGGGCTGGTGGTAAGGTCCCGACTTCGGAACCGGGGGGTTTCAGTTTCGAGTCTCAATTCCACCGAAGAACCGTCGTGTAAGGGATCTCTTGCATGCTAAATCCGTTGGGGCCGAACGTTCTCCCGCTAGTGTGGTGTGGAGAGAGGGGGTGCCAGTTCTCATCTGACCGTGGTTCAAAATGATGAGGTCCGTCCCAAAATAGCTCTCGTATCGCTTTAAAACGGGACGTTAATAGAACTAAACTGAACTGAACCGATGAGTGAAAGCTTGGAAGGACCAAGCGTTGTCATCTTCGTCTAATGAAGGCTCAAAATCACGAGGTTTAAACCCAAAACTTTACAATTTTTACTTGGAAATGAGGCCAAAATATAACAACTACTTTACCATTTGAACAATATTAATAGCGATCGATACGTAGGATTTGATCTCGTTATTATTTTGTAAAAGCTGACGCGTTGCTGCCGCAGAAGAAATGATTGTAAGGGAAGAAACATGAAGAAGAAAACAGAAGTAATCTTGGAAACATTTGGAACTTGATACAGTTATCTTGTTTAACTGAGAATGATTGGAAGAATGATGGGACATTTTCTTGTCGGCAATGAATACATCCATTGAAATGGAAGGATATAGAAGGTATATAGTATGAAATTGTGGAGAAGCATAAATAGTATTTATTGTAACTAAACTAATGTCTTGAAAAAGTGTTCTGTGATTTAAATGTCTGTGACACAATGAACAGCGATAACTACTGAAACGCTTTCAGCTAGATGGATGAAATGTAGTATGTTGTCTTAACATCAAATTTGTACATTTTTGTTAGATTTTGAGCAAAATCTGTTCAAAGGAAGTCTGTGTGTCCAGCTATTTCAACATAAAATGAATATGATAAATATAAAAGTTAAAGAGGTAAATAAATAAAATTTGGCACACAGATTTGAGGTATCCGATTACGTTAAAAACACTGGTTATCGACCGCATTAGAAAACTTGTTTATTTCTTCTAGTTCAGTCTTTCCCCTTCCCAAAACAGTTCCTCTTTTCTAGGGAAAGAAACGCCTGACCTATTATCCAGGGTCACATTTTTTCAGCTGCAATTTGTTTTTCACTTCCATTTTCTCGACACTTTAATTCTTATAAAAATTTTTTCACCGTTAACATATTAACAAAACTAATGGATGCATTTATATAAACATTTCAGCGTGTGTTTTAAATAATATGAGCAATGAAGTGAACCAAAAGTTTTATTGTTGGCGAAATACTTTTTCATTTATTGGTGTTTTTAGTATAAAATTAAGTTTTGAATTTAGGGAAAACACGCATATATATAAACATACTTTTACCCGTCACTTCTTAGCGTCTCAATGTTTCTTAGATTTTGCTTCATTTCATTCATCATTCGATTTTATAAGTTGTGTGCAAAGAAAAATAGGATTGCTGCATTACCATTTTGGGTAGAGTGTTAACCATTTTGGGTCAATTTCATTAAAATTCCGTACAAACTTTCCTATTCTCAAAATATATTATATTTTCAAATATTTGTTTTTGCATTTAGAGTGTTTCTAATTGACAATACACCGTAAAACCATAAATAGTTTTTTAAAAATCGAACTTTTTAAAAACTTTTCATCAAACGAAGTAGAATACCTTAACTTCTATTTTCTAGACACCTGTCGCATTTTGAGCCAAATCCAGCAAGGAGTTGAACGTCTGCAAGTGTCTATATCTTCAAAAATATGTATTGTTGCTTCTTATGGCACTGGCTATTTTGCAAGCCCTCTGTGATGTAGACAGCAATTTGAGCCAATAGGGTGCGGTTTTGATTTTCTCAATGGCAACATCTAGGGCCATAAGTACGACTTTGCCACTCATGCGTCTCAATCCTTTTTGCGGGGCGGACATTCATTCATGCATTTTCATTCACTCAACCACATATCGTCATTTAGACTTGAATCAGAGAACGATTGCCTCTGAACCAATACCCCCAGTGATATTACTCTCGACATGGAGGACTTTAAGACCACGACAAATTTATACGTGTGCCCAATCACCACCAAATGTGGGAAATCTTCGGCTGGCGGATTCGAACTCTTAACCTAACGGACATGAGTCCAATTCCCAACCAGTCAGGCTATTCAGGCCTAGCAAATATGTAAAAGCAATAATTAAAAAACCCAAAGACTTGAATATATCGTTTGGTTTGTGAATTTTTGACTTTAATTATAGTTCAGTGTAAAATTTTGGATTCATTCAATTGGAGAAAATGCGTCTAAAGCCTTAATTCAATTTTTGGATATTTTTAGCCACGTGTCAAAAGTCTAAACTACAAGAAATGGTATTTAAGGTATCCGACTACGTTAAAAACACTGGTTATCGACCCCAATGGCGAATTTTTTTTATAAATTGTTATTTCTTGTAGTTCAGACTTTCCTTTTTTCCAAAACAGCTTATTTTTTCTAGGAAAAGGAAGGTCTGATCTGTTATTCTGGGTCACATTTTTTTTTTTTTTTGCTAATATTTGTCTTTCACTTCCCTTTTCTCAAAACTTTAATTTTCATAAAAATTATCCACCGTTGAAAGGATATCTCAAAAACTATTAGAGATATTTACATAACAACTTAAGCGTGTTCTTTAAATAATTTGGGGATTGAAATGAACCTTTAGTTTTACTGTTGGTGAAATAGGTATTCATTTACAGGGTTTTTAGAAAATTTAAGCTGTGAATTTTTGGAAAAATATTCATATATACGTCTATTTTCACCTATAACTTCTTTGCATCTCGGGAGTGTTTTTAGATTTTGGTTCATTTTATTCATCATTATATTTTATAACTTGTGTGCGATAAAACATAGGATTGCTGCATTATAATTTCGTGTACAGAGTTAACCGTTTTGGTTCAATTTAACTAAAATATACTACCAATTTTCCCATTTCTCAAAATTTATTATACTTTCAAATAATTTTTTTGTATTTATAGTATTTATAGTTGTCAATACATCTAAAAACCATAAATACTTTCTAAAAAAATCCAATTTTTCAAAATTTTTCCTTCGAATGTAGTCGGATACCTTAAGATATTAAAAAAAGCACCATGCGTTTTTTTATATATCAAATGTGTGTAGATTCTGGAATTTTTCAATATAATTTGGAAGTTTAATAAATTTTTGGAATCACATATTTTATTCGCATAAACTATACTAACCATAACTTCAAGAGCATATCAATTTAAATAAAGTACAACATCTTCAAATTAAATCAGACGAAAAAGTTCGAGGTAGAATTTTCAGGGCGAAACAAGATTTTTTAATTTGACTTTCCAAAACTTATACGTTGCTTTCATAATATTCCATTAAAAACTAAATTAACGTTCAGGACGTTGCTACAATTTCTGAGGTTTTATGATTAAGTTCCTGAGCACTAGTTAGTTATTAAATTTCTGTTTACGTATTATAAACGCTGTTTAAATCCAAAATAAGCTAACATTTGCTTTTAAGTTTATTAAATAAATTTTTTTATAAAATTTAATGTTCTTCCAAAAACATTGCTTATGAAAATATTTATTAAAAATTCAGTTTTCTTTCTAAATTATACTTTTATTGCATAAAAGGAAAGGGAATTTCTTGAGTTTTCTTCTATTAATAATTTTGGAGGTTTTATGCACCATATTGGTTTTATTTTTCACCGATAAATGTTGTAGGAAGGAAAATTTTAAAAACTATTTATAAAACTAAGTAAAATTTATTCCAGTTTCTATTAGATGGATATGGAATACGAAAAAGTGAACATCAGATTTCGCTTGTAAATGATAAATATTAACAAATAAAGTCTTTCATAAATGTAATGAATATTAACAAATAAATGCTTTTATAAATTTTAATAAATGCTTTTATAAATTTTAATAAATGCTTTACTAAAATTAAAGGTCTTCAATGTCTTAGAGATAAGAATGACATGACATTAATTTGACCAAAAAATTCATTAGTATTTCACTATAAGCATCGATTTTAAGGAATTTGAAATATTTATCAAAGTTAAAAATCTTTATTTTTTACTATAAATTGTTTGAAAGATTAAAACACCATTCTAAAACGAATTCGTTACATTTTCATTGCGGTTAAATGTAATAAAGACTATCGAATTGTTCGTCTAAATCATAGGTTGCCAACGTGGGCGATAACGCCCCCTTGTGAGTGTTTGAAGCTTTCAGGGGGCAGGTAAAAGACCCAGAGAAAATTAGCGGCCGTTGATATGGCACGGAGGGACGTTAAAAGAATTACCAAATATAGTCTTCAATAACTTCAAGGAACTATTCCAGGATCATTTAAACATGGACATACCAGATTGGGTTTTAAATTCTTTTTCCAATGGCAACACTACAGAATCACCTCAGTTAAAAGAACCAATAGAACTGACGACAAATAAGGAATTAAAAATTAAATTCAAGAATGGCTACCAAGAATTTTGGCTGCAGAAGTCTATTTCGCAACTGCATTCAGGATTATGGTCGATTGTTCAACGACTTCTTATGGCATTCCTATCTTCATATGTAGCAGAACGTTGATTTAGTGCTGAGGCAACATAAGTAATGAAAAAGAGAAATCGGCTCCAAATTACTGAACGCGGCGACTTACGATTGTTTTAAATGAAATCGAGCCTGGTATTAACAAGCTCCTTAAAATGCATCCAATTCAGCCCTCTCATTAGTTAAGTTAGAAATCCGATGCCTTTAAATTTTAATCAAAATACTTTTTAATATAATTACGTATGCGTTTTGATGGGTCTCTGAAACTGTCAATTTATTTAGAAAGCAATAGTTTATTATGAATTAATTCATATCGTCGAAATCCTTGCCTGTCCTTATAACAGGTAAGCTAAAACTTTTACTCCTCTTTTTTTTAAATAAAGAAGAAATTTAGTAACGTTTCAATTCCAACAATATTCTATCTATTAGAATTTTTTTTAAATTCTTGTTTCCACCATTACGCTCTTATTTCTCTGGAGAAGGAGGGGGGGGGGCGATATTGAAATATACACTAGAAAAGTGGGCACCAGTTCAAAAAAGGTTGGGAACCCTCTTGTCTAAATACTATCGAAGTAATAATGAAATATTTGAAGTAGAGAAAATTTCAAATATGGATATTATACTTTCCACGAGAAGGCATGATATAGCAACTATAAAATATTGAGGAATTGGGTAGAAAATTATCCTTATAAATTTCACAGGCTGTCTAATTTTTTGTTTTGTTTTGATGGAATAATTTTAATATTATCCGACATATTTAAAGACACATCTAGATCATTAATTTCTCAATTATGAGGCATCTCTTTTTTAAAATTTTGAAATACATAACAAAATTACCACTTCGCTAACCTTATTTATTGAGCTGCAAAACCATTAGAAACGCTTGGGAGAGGTTTCCCCCTGTCACCAAAATCTCCAAAATTATTAATCAGTATTATAGAAATAGTGAAACCAATTTTAATTTAGAGCACAAATAGCCTCCAATCAGCGTTATCAGATTGTCACCAATTAGACATCAGATGGATAAAGAAAATTGATTAAAATTATTATTCAAAAATTATTATCTTACAAATTTTTAAATTTTTTTCCCCATACAAAAATAGTATTTTTAATTATATCAATCTCATTCCCCCCATAGTTCCTTTAGCCTTAATAAATGTTAAAAGTTAATTTGATATAAAATTTCTAATAATGTTATTAAAATCTTGATGAAATTCAAATTCCTTCATCAAAACATTCAATAGCCTGCTTTTATCAATTTTAAAATTAAGATTAAAAAACCGGCGTCCGAGGTTAGGGGGAGCGTGTCTTCCTTGTGTTCTGGGCGTCTCGGTTCGGGTATGGTTGCTATTCTGTGTTCTATCTATGAGTAGTGTCAATGTGTCTCCCTGTAAAAAGGGGCTGTGCAAGCGAATGTGAAGCGTGAAGTAGCCTAGTCATACTCTTGGCTTTAGTTGGCGCTGCTGTAAAACAAGGGACGCTAATTCAGGCTTCAGATCGCTGACAGCGATCAGCGGGCTTGTCAATGACAAGTGCCATTGGAAACAACAGCAACAAGATTAAAAAAATTACATTCTTTGGTCATTAACTTCGAAGAGTATTTTCTCCTTTTGCTTTTAATTAGTGATAGTCATAATTTGTAGTGGATTGATTCAGTTTAATGTATGCTTTTCAGTCGCATAGAGTAACAAAGTTAAATTTAAAAAAGATGAATTCCATATTAATGGTTTAATAGTGTTAGTCAAACAAATTGATTGCCAAAGATGACTAGTACTATATATATATATATATATATTATGGAAACTTAACCAAAAACTATTTCGAATTTAAACAAGAATAAAATTTAAATTTAAATTTACAAATTAAAAGTTTAAAAGGCAATCATAGTATTTAGTGAGCGCGAATGCAGCTACTACTAAAATACTGATGAATCACACAAATTAGCAATACAAGAGAAAACGAAACCAACTATGGAAACTGAACCAAATACTTCAAATTCGAACAAGACCAAAATTTAAATTTAAAAAGAATCCGGCCTGAAGACTTTCTCAAGGGTCACCCTCAGGCAAGGATTCAAAATAAGGGATTTTTTCTGTGAGGTATCGGTGGACAATGGTCAAAAGTAAGTGACACCTCGTGACCCGAAAATCCCCCGAAAATTAATGCAAAAGAGAAGCATCAATTTAATAGCAAAGACACAGAATAACATTAAAATCATCATCAAATGAAGTAAGAATACATACAAAAATATATGAAATAAACTTACATAAGAAAATACAACCAACAATTAAAAAGGATAGAACACACCAGCAACAGGCGAAGAAATTCCAACTATGCTATCCCATCCGCTAACCGTTATCCGATTTGTTTATTGTGAAAAAAATAATAAATGGAGGTTCTGAGCGCCATCTATTGATTTATTATCTGAAAGTCTATTTTATTTTTAAGCTAAAGAATTAATATTTAAGCATTTCAATTTTTAAATTTTAATGAAATTATTTGTAGCTTTTATAAATGAAAATTTTGTATTATAAATTGTTTTAATTCTATTCATTTAATATAATTAAAATTATCTCTCTAACCTGTAATTTCAAGGAATTCTCGTAAAAGTAAAACCAGAAAAATAATCCCAAAATTAATTCTTAAAATATATTTTTCATAGTTTCGAGTTAAGATTTTAATTTTTCAATTGGTGGAAGAAGATTAAAATTTCAAAATTAAAAAGCTATCATTGTATTTAGAGTGCGCGAATGCAACTACCACTAAAATACAAATGAATCACATATATTATGGAAACCTAACCAAAAACTATTTCGAATTTAAACAAGAATAAAATTTAAATTTAAATTTACAAATTAAAAGTTTAAAAGGCAATCATAGTATTTAGTGAGTGCGAATGCAGCTACTACTAAAATACTGATGAATCACATAAATTAGCAATATAAGAGAAAACGAAACTAATTATGGAAGCTTAACTTAAAACTATCTCGGACTCGAACAAGATTATACTACTAAATAAGATAAATACTATGATTGCTTTTTAAACTTTAAATTTAAATTTTGGTCTTGTTCGAGTCCGAGATAGTTTTAAATTAAGTTTCCATAATTAGTTTCGTTTTCTCTTATATTGCTAATTTATCTGATTCATCAGTATTTTAGTAGTAGCTGCATTCGCGCTCACTAAATACTATGATTGCCTTTTAAACTTTAAATTTTGGTCTTGTTCCAGTCCGAGATAGTTTTAAGTTAAGTTTCCATAATTAGTTTCGTTTTCTCTTATATTGCTAATTTATATATATATATATGGAATACTAAGAGATTGGGAACTGATGCTGTATATAATGGCATTATAGATTTTTAGTTAGAATATTCTGTAGAGAAATATTTTGATTCTTGATATGCGGACCTCAATACGTAGATAAAAAATGAAAACCATAATTCGTATCGACATACAATAAATAAATGGAAGAAAGTTATTTAGGATTCTAATACTTGTTGAACCTTATTCAACGAATCAATTAAAACAAACAATTATGAATCAATTAAAACAAATATGATAGACTTTGTTTCGAAAACTAAAAAATTTATCTTTGGAATTCAGTGAAAGAATCACTTATGCATCAATTGAAACAAATGAGATTTTGTTTCGAAGGAATCAATTCTCAAGTTTCTTCTCTCTAATATTCTGAGCCTGAATACTTTAATTGTAAGGATTTGCATATCATTTACAAGTCTTATCATTGTCATAAATATAATTCGTATATAGATACTAAATATTGGACAGGAGTAGTAGGATTCATTCACTTTCCTGCTGTAATGTGTTGTTCAGCCGGCGTGCGATAATCCCTTAGGGAATTTTAGAAGATAAACTAATTAGCTGCGCATGCGCAGAGCTAGCTACGTTCTGGAGGGAGAATTACGTTAAACGCTTTTTAAGTGTTGTGTGCTGTGTTGTTAATGTCGCGTCTTCAATCTATACTAATATATAAATGTAAAAGTTTGGATGGATGGATGTTTGTTACTCCCTCACGCCAGAGCGGTTGAACAGAATTGGATGAAATTTAGTACAAAGATAGATTAGAGTCAGGAATAGAACAGAGGCTGCTTTTTTTATTCCGTTTCATTGAGTAGCTCATTTTTTATTCATTAAAAACTAATTTTTACACAAAAAAATTGAGGCCAAATCCCGCCAAAAGATGAGTAAGGCAGCAGATTTTTCCCCCAACAAAGTTAAGGTTAGGCGTAGAAGAATTTCGACCGATTACTTCACACGATTCTATTCATTTTCTTTGTGTTTGATGTATTTAAAATCTTATATTGTTAATGAATCGATCTTTCGGATTCATTCCGAAGTACTTTTAAATGAAAAGAAAACAGTATAACGGAAATAAAAAATGTCTAATCTGCATTGCATAACCGCAACTGGTGTAGGAAAGTCAGACATGTGCGGTACGCCAACTGGCGTTGAAAGTTCGTGCTTGGTTGTCGTGACATCAACTGTGTTTGCGAGTGAAGACAACTGCGTTTTCATCGAAATTAAAAATTTAAAAATTATGTGTTTAAAACTGTTGTAGCTATCTCAATCCATAAATAAAATGGATTTGACCTGATTTTAAAGAAATACGGACTTGATTTGCTGTTTTATTATATTTCGGGTATCAATGCAAATAAAATGTTTTTATGTTAGTTGCGTGTGTTCGTTTTTAAACTGCACTTATGTTATACGTTTTTCGTATATGCTTATACTTTTAAATGGATCGTTTGTAGGTTAGGCTTAATTATTTTTTATTTGTCATTATTTGATAGCTTTTCGTACATACAGATCAAAATTTCCAAGCGAACGGAGTCGCGGGTAATAGCTAGGGTTAAATATATGTTAAGATTGTGTAACTATTAGTAAGATTCATCTACCGTCCTGTTGTAACATGCTGATCAGCAGGCGTACGACAATCCCTTAGGGAATTTAGAAATTAAACTTGTTAGCTGCGCATGCGCAGAGCTAGCAACATTCTGAAGTTAGAATTATGTAAGACCCTTTCAAGTGCTGTGTAGTGTTGTACGTGTTGCGTCTTCAGTGTTAAATATGTGTTAAAATCATTAAAATAAATTAATTTTCGGCCATGATTGCCTATTTATTGTGCCCAGTATATGTAAAAACTTTACTGGAGTTATTAGAAATTCTAAAATTCTTCCTTAAGAATCGGTAGATGGAACTCGATTTTACACTCAAGACCGTAATGATGAGAATCTCTGGAATTCACATGCACAAAGGGAATAACGAGGGGCCCTTCCCTTAGTGTTATAAATCTGCTCACAATGATTCGCCGTGAATTGAATTAGAAAGCTCAAATTCAAACATCTAACTAAATAACAGCCAGGCTGCAACGGGCGCCCACGATTCATACGAAGGAAGAGACATAGTGAAGCAGACTAATAAATGATTGGGATAATTAGCCGCTTGCATTTGATATAATCATAAATGTCATGATTGTCCATGCTCCACTCTGATTCATTGGATAACTGAATGCGTAAATGTAAACAAACAATCATCGTTAATTATGAATGATGCATTTTAATACTGAAGAGTTCAACTTTTTCTTTCCAAATAATGTTAAGTGCTTGCATGTGTTTTTAAGGTATCCGGCTGCGTCCGAAGGAATATTTTTGAAAAATTGAATTTTTAAATAACTATTTAAAACTACGGTTTCTAGATGTATTGTGTATTGTACCAATGATACAAAATGCTATAAATACAACAAAATTATTTGAAAATGTAATATATTTTGTGAAATAGGAAAATCTGTAGTAGATTTGAATGAAATTGAACCAAAATGGTTAATATTCAACATAAATTTTAGCGCAGCAATCCTGTTTTTTTCATACTCAAGTTATAAAATGTAATGATGCCTGAAATGAACCAAAATCTAAGAAAATATATTGATGTAAAGAATTTATGGGTAAAAAATTATACATTAAAAATTAGTCTTCTTTCCATAAATCCACATCTTAATTTTTCTAAAAACACCTGTAAATGAAAAAGTATGTCATCCACAATAAAACATTTGGTTCATTTCGTTGCCCGTATCATTTAAAACACGTGCTGAAATGTTAATGTAAATACTCTATTAGTTTTTGAGATATCATGTCAACGGTGGAGAATTTTCATAAAACTTAAAATTTTGAGAAAATTGATGTTAAAAAGAAATTATAGCTGAAGAAATATGTGACCCTGGATGATAGTTCAAGCCTTCTTTTCTTGAAAATATAAATAGTTCTGAAAAGAGGAAAGTCTGAGCTATAAGAAATAACAATTAAAAAAATTAACCAATGTTATCGATAACCAGCATTTTTAACGTAGTCGGATATCTCAATCAGTGATGTCTATTTCAAACATGTGAAGTATCTATATTAAAAGCAATGATTTTCGCTTTAAACGTTATTATTACTTTGCTGTTATCATTGTGAAAGTTTTCCAATGAATGTTATTGAATTATCTAGTGTATAAAAATCTACAAACATGAAACGCTCCAGTTTGCATTTTCGGCATTCCTTTCTTTTTTGTGTGTTTCATTTGAATAAATCTGCTTCCGAAGCCTATCAAGTTTTTTAGAAACTGGTGGTGATGTTGTTCCGTCATATCCTATTTATCGGTTTTGGTTTCAGCGATAGAAGAGTGGAGATTTCGAAGTCAATGACACAGAACGACCTGGAGTATGAAAAACTCCAACTCTATTGGCAAACATGCGGAGTATCTATATAAATGACAATGATTTTGTGTTTTAGCAATTGACTGTTAATTTATTGTTATTATTGTGAAAGTTTTCCATTTAGCGTTATTAAGACACCCAGTCAGGGGACATGCATTTTCGGCATTCGTTGCTTTTTGTGTGCGTTTAATCTGAAAAATCTACTGCCTAAGAAAACTCTTTTAGAAATTATGGTGATGCTGCTCTGTCATATGCCACTTATCAGTTTGGATTTTAACAATTTAAGAGTAGTTATTTCGATGTCAGTGTGGCCGCGGTGGCCTGGTGGTAAGGTCTCGGCTTCGGAACCGGAGGGTTTCACGTTCGAGACTCGATT